>LOJH01015438.1:0-23444 GCA_001685095.1 Ellobius talpinus | reverse complement strand
ATACATGCAGACAGAATACTGAGAATACTGTATACATAATAAATAAATAAATTTAAAAAAAATGTTGGTGAACAGAACTGGCAAAAATCTGTCACCCAGTTCCCAGCACCCACGGCTGTCTCTGGGTACTATTTTTTTTTTTAAAAAAAAAAAACTGTCACCATCATGACCCACTCCTGCGAGGTGAGAGAACAAACCTGTGACAATGTAGGACCAAGAAGGAAGAGTGTCGCGAGCAGTTTTAGATAAAGTGGCCCTGGGAGACGACATTGAGAAGATGACATTTGAGCAGAGGTTTGAAGAAAGCAAAGTGATAACCATGACATGGTCTGGGAATAGCATCCTGGGAGAGAGAACAGCCAGCATAGAAGGTCCAAGGTACTTGTGCCCAGGCATTCGTGGGATACAGAGATGTAGAGGTGGCCAGTGTGTCAGGGGTATAGTGAGTCCTAGGGGGATTTACGTATCATTTATTCTAAACACTGTTTATTTTAAACAGAATTCTTAAAGTGCAGAGGAATGGAAGTAGAATGGGTGATCCTCCTGCCTCAGCTTCTTGTGTGCTGAGATCGCAGCTTTGTCCGGCCATGCCCGACTTCCTTTTAACTATTTAAACCATGTATTTCCATGCTATTATATGTAGTCATATCCCTGTACCACCATCACCACAACCACCTCTCAAAGCTTTCTGTCTTTTCCACATGAAACTCTGAACTCAGCAGACAAGCATCCTGTTTTTCCCACACTGGTCTTGGTGGCCGCTGCTCTTCTTGGTCTCCCATGGATCTAACCATTCTAGCTACCTCATATGTGAGTAGAGCCCTACCATTTTTGCCCTTCTGTGGCCGATCTGGGGTTCCTCCTAAGCTGAGTGTGGAGTGTGGGCGCAATCCAGATCTTGAATCACAGCAATAGGTCCTTTTAACTTCTGGGCTCACACCCCGAAATTCAGAAATCTTGACGTGGCGAGATGGCAAACAGAGCATCAGCTGCCACTCTACAGGACATACCTGCCTCCTCAGAAGCCTTCTAGACACTCTGTTCAGGCAGTCGGGCCTGCTCGATTGGCTCTGTGGAGACTAGAACACTCACTGCCCTCTGCGGCATGTGCCTGTCATCTCCCGGTAAGAGGCTAAGAAAGTCAGATGGCTTCTCTACAATTGGTAGGCATGGAACACCAATGTTCACAGTACTCGGGATTGCCCAGGTGCCTCACTAGACCAGTTAGGGTTCTTTCCCTACCAGCCTTTCGGGTCTATGACCCCAGTCTTATTGGAGGCCCAGGTCTATTTCTCTGGGCTGTTGGAGTTCTCACCCACCAAGGGCTGGCCTCAGGGATCTGGTTGCTTTTGCAGGTTAAAGCAATTCTTTCTCTGCCCCTGGAGGGCACGCCCACCCCTGGAGCAGAATGCAGCCAGGCCACCCACAGGGAACACTCCTGTGTCTCCTCTGCTCAGAGTGACAGCAAGTGGTCAGAAGGACTTTCGGACTTCAAGAGTTAGTGGACTATGGAGTCCTGCCCAGCCCTGCTTAGTCTATAAGAACTGTGGTCATGTGTGCAGCAATAGAAGGAATTCACACTTTTAAATGAGACTTCTGGCCGCCCTAGCTCATGCAGAAGTGAACTGTGACCTTGGAGATAGGCTTCAATGGGTCCCCAACTGGTCCTGTGCATGCCCTTCCTTGAGAGCCTGGGTCCACTGGCTGATGAGGGCAGCAGCTCAGCTTTGCCTGGAATTTTATGCTTATTACACGTCATGGTCAATGATGCCGGAAATGGCCACTGGAGGATAACATGGGGGTTCTGTGGGAACGCCAAAGGAACTATAGCAATCAACCTCATACTACTAAAAATATTGATCAATGGGACTGAGCAGTTTATTTTTATTTTTGTTTGTTTTCCAAGACAAGGTTCCTCTGTTTAGCCCTGGCTGTCCTGGAACTTGCTTTAGACCAGGTCGGACTTGAATTTAGAGATCCATCTGTCTCTGCCTCCCCAGTGCTGGGATTAAAGGCGTGCACCGTCACATCCGGGTTTTTGTTTGCTTGTTTCAACTTTTTGAAGATAATTTAGCATCAGAAGGAACGGTGCAGTTCTAGACTTTTTGTTCATTTATTTGACATGAAGTATTGTTATGTTGCCCAGGCTTAAGCAATACTCTTGGCTCAGCCCTCTGGGTAACTGGATTATAATCTTGCCTTGCCTGCTCAGTCTACAGGTTTTTTTTTGTAATTCACATATGTTGTTGTTGTATATGTGTTTGTGTGTGTGTGTGTGTGTGTGTGTGTGTGTGTGTGTGGTGTGCCTGTGGAGGTCATAGGACAACTTGCAAGGAACCAGTTCTCTCCTTCCGTCATGTGGATACAGAACCCAGATCATCCACCTTCACGGCAAGCCAATTCATTTGCTGAGCCCCACCTCCAGTTGACAGTTTAAAAAAACAACTAATTTGGGCCAGTTCTGCTTGTACTTTCTTTCCCATAATCCCAATACTTGGGAGGTGGAGGAAGGATGATCAAAGTTAAAGGCCAGCCTGGCCATGCGAGACCTCTCACAGATAAATGCCAACAAAACGCTAAATTAAAGACATCTTTCTGTTTTGGTGCTGAAGAACCTACTTTTTGTTATTGGAGGGAATGTTTCTCCCTATGAGTCTCTTCGTCCTGTTTACTGGCCTCATCTCTATGAGTTCTCTTGGCAGCGCGTCCTAGGAGCTCATTCGGGCTACCTCCAGTCCTGAGGGAGAGACCTGCTGTGCATCGGCCCGTGTGCACCCTTTCTTGGACTTACTCCAAGCTCTGCCTTCATTGGCATGGAGGGCAAAGAGGACACAGCCAGCCCCAGCCTGCCCCAACCTGCTGGTGACCTCCCCAGGGCCCTGGAAGCCCAATGACTCAGCGTGACTTCACAACCTAGCTTTCTATGGCAGCCAAGATAATTTGCCGCATATCGAGTACAAGATAAAAGCCGACACTGTTTGGAAGATCTGATTTAATCACAAGAGAAAGGAAGCCACCGAGCTGGCTTCCCACTCCAGGGACAGGTTCTAGGACAGACAGACATCAGGAGTTCAGTCTGGGGCTTGCTGCTGTGGGCTTTTCTTTCTTTGCCAGTAGAGGTAGGTTTTCTTCCAAACTCAAGGCTGATGTCATGTGTTGACTTCTTTGTAAACTGCGTGGACAAACGGCCTCTTGACTAGATTGTGCAAACATTGGCACTTGGCTAGCTTTGAAGTTGGGGTTTTCGTGCTGTGACTCCCAAGATGGCTGGGGCCAGGGCCTTCTTGATACCTTCCTCTTAGAGGTTAGCTGGTTGGAACACTCCTCTTTGGTTTTCAGGGCCTTCTGCTCAGCCGTTTGAGCTGGCCTCTTGTCTCCCAGGGATCTTGCTTTTTGGAACTCATATGACCACCCAAGCCCATTTGCTGGATTCCTTCCTTTCAAAACTGGGAGTTTTCTTCAGCGAGACTGACTTGTGTTTTAGGAAGACCCTGGTACTTAGGTCAGTCAGC
Organism: Ellobius talpinus; assembly: GCA_001685095.1. Lineage (NCBI taxonomy): Eukaryota > Metazoa > Chordata > Mammalia > Rodentia > Cricetidae > Ellobius > Ellobius talpinus. The sequence continues at coordinate 19,932 of LOJH01015438.1, read as the reverse complement.
CAATAGGTAGGAGAGGTTGTTTTTATTTATTTGTAATGCTAGGGTCTGAACTCAGGGCCTTGTACATCGTAGGTAAGCACACTCTCTACCCCTACACTATGCCCTTAGCTTTTGTATTTCATTTTGAACTGTTTTGGAGCCTGTGTTTAATGTTTTGTTTTTTGTTTTTGTTTGGTTCGGTTTGGTTTTTTGAGACAGGGTTTCTCAGTAGCTTTGGAGCCTATCCTGGAACTCACTCTGTAGACCAGGCAGGCCTCGAACTCACAGAGATCCTCCTGCCTCTGCCTCCCAAGTGCTGGGATTAAAGGAGTGCACCACCACCACCCAGCCTGTGTTTAATGTTTTAAGAGCAGGGTTTCAAGGGTGAGAAGTCTGGGTTTGGAGGTGAGCTTGTTTGAGGATTCTAACTTTGGATTCAGGGTTTGACACCAAGGCTGGTGGCTTCAGTGGGTCTTGCCCTAGCTTTGAATCTCTCAGAGAGTCTGGCATGGAGTATATAGAGGAACGAGTACTGAACAATGAAAACGCATTTGGGAAACTCAATCTCTACTACTTTACTCACTGGCTCCATGGACTGTTGTTTTTAAAATAAGCTATGTAGTGTCCCCACATTGGCACACACGGTGCGCCGTGTTGTGGGATGCATTTGTACACTGTGAAGGCGTACTGTTACGAATGGTGTGATAAAAAGCTGAAGCTGAATGGCTAAGAACTAGGCAAGAGAGTATAGGTGGGACTTCTGGGCAGGGAGAGAACTCTGGGAGGAAGAAAGGCAGAGTTTCCAGCCAGATGTGCAGGAATCGGGATGGGCAGAATGGAGATGAGGTAATGGGCCAAGTGTCAGAATGTGAATTTAAAAATATGGGTTAATTTAAGTTAGGACAAGTAGTTAGGAAAGAGCCTAAGCTAAGGCCGAGCATTCATAACTCACAATAAGACTCTGTGTCTTTATCTGTGAGCTGGTAATCCCGACAAGGAAGTATTGCTTCAGCACTGAGCGTGTCTGTGTGTTACAGCATGGTCATACATGGAATCCCAAGTCTAGAAAGCTGAAGGATGTGGATGGGACCCATGCAGAAGCAGTAGACATTAGAGTCACGTACACGCCACTGAGTCTCAATAGATGACCTATAGGGTCAAGAGAAAATTAGCCACTGAGGTTTCTTTGCTTCATTTTGTAGTACTGGGCATCTAAGCCAGATCCTTGTGTATGGTAGGTAAGCCATCTGCCACTGACCTGTGCCCTGTTCCAGAAAGGCTGGTTAAGTCCACATGGTCACAGTTTCTTTTCATTTAATTTTGTCCCCAGCTTTAAGACTAAAGACATTAAAGTCATCCCTGATCCTGACCACAGCCTTTTCCCTGGGGCCATCACTTCTGTTCTGACAGATGTCATCCCTGTCAGTTCCTATGGCTGATGGTGGACACCCAAGACTCTTGACTTATGTGTATGATGGCCAGACTTACTTGGCTAGCTGAAGGTTCTCCCTGATTCTCCCTCTGTGTGTCCATAATGCTGTTCTTTTCTAAGGAACTGTGGTGGTTGGAGTAAGAATGCCCCCATAGGCTCATATGTTTGAATGCTTAGGCACCAGGGAGTGGCACTATTGGAAAGAATTAGAAGGATTAAGAGGTGTGGCCTAGTTGGAGGAAGTGTGCTACTGGGGATGGGCTTTGAGGTTTCAAAAGCCCATGCCAAACCCAGAGTCTCCCCCGCCCCTCTGCCTACAGATCAGGATATAGCTCCCAGTTGCTGTTCCAGTGTCTGTCTGCATGCCCGCCGTGCTCCCTGCTGTGAAGATAATGAACCAAACCTCTGAAACTGAAAGCCAGCCCCCAGTGAAATGCTTTCCTCTTTAGTGGTCACCTTGGTCCTGGCATGGCAGCAGAACACTAAGACAAGGACCGACAGTGGGTGTCTGTGAAGACCCATCCATTCCCCTTCCTTGCTTGTCCTTCATGCTCCACTTCACTATGTGGCTGACGCTTCCTCACCTCTCATGTCTCATAGGCCAGTTCCTTTGGCCGCCCCTCTGGTCCTCTGTCCTGTATCTACTCCCTACCTCCAGCTGCAGAGTCAGCCTGTGCAGTCCTGGCTACTGCTTAGAGTATAATTTGTGCTCCTTCTGCAGGCTCCTTGTGGCCCAGGTCAGTGGCCTTCTGGCATATATTTGGCAGGTAGAGCAGGTTCTGGGGCCAGAAGACCAGTTTTCTGTATTCTTCTGGATGCAGGTAGACAGTCGTTAATTCTCTGTGGCCAAGAGCTTCACCCAAGGGCTCCTTAGAAATGCCCATTCTCAGGGCCAGTCTGGCTGCTGAGTCACTGCCATCAAACTGGCCTAATGAGATCGAGTGACACCACCTGGCAGCTGCTGGGCCCTGTGGAGACAGGAATGGGGGGAGGGGAAGACAAAGACAAAACATGCCTTTCTGTTCCTCGTCAGCTTCCTACTTCACATTCACCCTGTATTCTGGGTATGACCTTGTGTCAAGAGAAAAAGGTTGTCAGACTGGCTTAAAACCATGTCAACAAACCTACAGAGGACAAGGCTTTGGCCAGCCTGTGGGAGAGGGAGCCTTGAGCCTGAGGTCTGGAGTTGGTGCCAGGAGGGACTGGGAGATACCGGGAGACCTTACTGGTACTAGCAGTGAGCAGGTAGACGTCTAGAACCCAAGTGGAGAAGTAACTTGTAGTTTGAAGGTGGCATTTTTTTAATCAGACCAGACTGTTTAATTTGTCATGTCCATAAGTGTAAAATATTGCCCAAAAATAGAGCCCTAAGGTCATTTTGTGTTCTTTCTAAAATTAGTTAAGAAACCATGGTCTGGAGTGATGAAAGGTTAGATCGAGGTCATGTGCTGCTGGTGATGGTGGCACTCTGCCTGGGGATGGCTCTAGGTTTGGGGAATGTGGTTGTCGGTTGGCTGCCTCTGCTCTTCTCCTGTGCCTCAGACACTCTGGTCCCCAGGTGAGATGTGTACCCCTGGGGTAAAGGAGGGAGCAAAGGATCCCCCCAGTACAGATGCAACATTCCAGGTGATGGTACAAGAATCACAGAACCAAGGTATTCTCCAAAGCAGGACATTCGTGAGAGTGAAGAAGAGCACCATGGGACCGGGAGAGATAGCTCAGTGGTTAAGAGCATTGGCTGCACTTCCAGAGGACCTGGTTTCGGTTCCCAACACCCACATGTCTGCTCACAACCATCTGTAACTCCAGATATGGTACCCTTCTCTGGCCTCCTTAGACATTAGGCAAACATGTGATACACATACATGCAAGCAGGTGAAACACTCATACACATAACATAAAAATGGGGACTGGAGAGATGGTTCAGTGGTTAAGAACCTGGGTTGCTCTTGCAGAGAACCTGGGTTTGATTCCCAGGACCCACATGGTGGCTCCCAACCATTTGTAACTCCAGTTCCAGGAGATCCAACACCCTCTTCTGGCCTCACTGGGCACCAAGCATGCATGTGGTACATGGCATGTTTCTGAGGTCTGGGATCCACCAGAGGCCAGAGTGATTTTCTTCTAGGATATCAGGTTCTTGTTGTTTTCTTGGTCTGTGGTTGTTAGGCTGTGAATGACCCCAAAGGCTCATGTGTTTGAACGCTTGGTCCCCAGTTAGTAGAACTGTTTGGGAAGGATTAGGAGGTGTGGCCTTGCTGGAGGAAGCATATCACGAGGGGCAGACTTCGAGATTTCAAAACTCCAAGTTGCTCCTAGGTTCCCAGCCACCTTTCTCTCCACCTTGTGCTTGTGGATCAAGATATGAGCTCTCAGTTACTGCTCCAGCATCATGACTGCCTACCTGCCACCATGTTCCCTGCTGTAACGGCCATGGGCTCATCCCTTAGAACAGTTCTAAGTGCAAGGCCCCCTACCCCTCTAGCCTAGAAGTTTTTTCTTGCTTTAGAGGCCAAGGCCTTCAACTCATGGTGGTTGCCCTACCTTAGTCTGTGGAGTGCTTGGGTTGCAGCAATGTACTATCCTGCTGAGCTAACCCCAGAGCCTTCTGTGGTCCAGCCCTTTGGTTAGGGCAGGCCCCTTTCTCCCTTATGAATTGGTGGCCCTGCACTGTGAGGATTTCCAGAAAGGTATAGGAATGTTCCTGGGGAGTATCTGGTACTCGTTTGTTTGCTGATTATGTCTGTCTCCCTACTACACAATAAACTTCTTAGGGTGTCTGCCAATGGTGTCTCCCCTTCATGGTCAGTTCCCAGCATCTTTCTAAGTAATATCCTGAGCAGACATGCAGTCAGTCTGTGGGTAAGACCCAACAGACATGTGTGTAGATGCCTCTTCCTCTGAAGCCATGTCACCTGTAGGTAGATGAATTCAACAGTTTTCCACCTAAGGGACTCCAGGGCCTGAGGAGGCCAGAACATAGCCTTCAGGTTTGCTGATGAACTGTGTCTTTGGAAAGGAAATGGGCCCGAGTAAGGTGAAGCACACAGCTATGGAATCTGTGGAGCCCGGAGAGCACAGAGGAATGGACAAAGGTGGAAGCTTGTGTCTTGCCGCTTCAGTTGGCTGACGCCAGCGGACTGCGGGATGGAGCGGTTCACCTTAGTTCCAGCTCTCCACTCCCTTATCTCCGGAGGCGGCAAGTGCAGACGGCAGGGCAGGGCCCTGGAATTGCTGGGGTTGCTGGAGCTGCTCAGTGGAGCTTTAACCGGTGTGGCCCCCAAAGGTGCTACACTGTTCAAGAGAAGGGAACACATTGCCTTTTACATTGTTTTCTTTCTTCTTTGCGTGCACTTTCTCTCTCTTTCTCTATGTGATGGATAGAAGTCAGAGGACAATTTTGGGTGTCAATTCTCACTTCCATCTTGTCTGAGACGCTCTTTCTCATTGTTTGTGGTTGCCTAAACGAGACTAGCTGGTCCTTCTAACTTCTGCGGGGGGGGGGGAATTTCTCCTATCTCTATCTCTGCCTCTCCTTTCCCACTAGGGACACGCTTCAATTACATTTCAACTACACACATGGTGTTTAGGCTCTGAGCTCTGGTCTTCAGGCTTCTGCAGCAAGTGCTTTATCCCCTGAGGTGGTAGCCAGCCTTACGTCTTTCATGGTAGGTTTTAATGTCATTTCTTGAGATGCCTACTCCCAGAGAACACTGTGTGATGATCTGAAGCTTCTGGTCTCTCATTAACAGAGATCTACATTTTCCAGAGCAGGTCAGGAGGTAGAGACTTGGCCCTAGGTGGGAGGTATTAGCTGCAAGATACAACAATGTAGAAATCTCCCAGGGTAGTTCCTCTTCCCACCCGTGAGCAGCCACACTGCAAAGCCTGCACCTTCTTTGCTTTGGAGGGAGATGTGACCCCCTCCAGCCGTGTCTTCTCCAGGCTGCAATCAACCTCTCTCCACTGAGTTGCCATGTCCTTTGAAGGAACTGAGGAAACAGAAGTTATTTAGTCAAGGAAAGGGTCAGAGCGTGAGATGGATATCACATCTCTGTCAGGAAGTCTTACGGGGGTTTAGGGCAGGGCTTAGACTCTGCCTGTCCTCTTGACATAGGCTACTCAGTGACTCTTTGAACTTACGAGGGAGGCACCAGGCAACAGTGGTGCATGCCTGTAAGCCCAGCCCTTAGGAGGCAGAGGAAGGTGAATCTCTGTGAGTTCAAGGCCAGCCTGGTTTACAAAGTTCTAAGACAGCCAGGGCTACAGTACGAAATGGTAGATAAGACAGCTTGCCACACCCCCTCTGNCCCCCGCATTGCTGTTCCTAACAGACCAAAAGAAGTGGAAAGATATGTTGAATGCTGGTGGGAGAGTTTTGACCCCAGTTTCATTTTGGAACTGTGTAGGCGCAGGACATTGTTTATGGAGAATATCAAGTCCCTCTGTTTTCTGTGCAAGCTCGTTACATTGGCTCTGACTGCATTGTAGAGAACCAGGTGGCAGAGCATCCTGGCATCTGTGTGGAAGATAGACGGGACGGCAAGCCCTTCAACTTTGGAAGAGCGGGAACAGGTGGACACCAGTGATACCTGATGCGAGGACCCTGAGCCTAGAGGACAGGCCATGGGACTAGAGTTAATGTCACTACTTCAAGAAGAGTCTTTGTGGGTGGGAGAGATGGCCCAGCCTCTAGGAGCCTGTACTTCTCTTGCGGAAGAATCGAGTTTGGTTCCAGCACCTGTGTCCAGCAACTCAACCGTCTGTGAGTGCAGCTCCAGGGGTCCCAGGGCGCTCTTCTGGCCTCTGCTGAGATGTACATGCCCGTCACAGATACACTCATGCACGCGTACCGACACACACACACACATGTTGTCTGGGTTTCTGTCTTCCTACCAGGTCCCACAGCCGTTTAGCCCCAAAGAAATCACACAGAGGTCTATATTAATGATAAACTGATTGGCCCATTAGCTCAGGCTTCTTATTAACTCTTATAACTTGTATTAATCCATTATTCTTATCTATGTTAGCCACATGGCTTGGTACCTTTTTCAGTGGGTCAATCACATCTTCCTTATTCTGTGGTTGGGACAGGACTGGGGAGGAATGTGCTTTCTCCTCCCAGTATTCTCCTGTTCTCATTGACCCACCTCTACTTCCTGTCTGGTTGTCCTGCCTATNCATTATTCTTATCTATGTTAGCCACATGGCTTGGTACCTTTTTCAGTGGGTCAATCACATCTTCCTTATTCTGTGGTTGGGACAGGACTGGGGAGGAATGTGCTTTCTCCTCCCAGTATTCTCCTGTTCTCATTGACCCACCTCTACTTCCTGTCTGGTTGTCCTGCCTATACTTCCTGCCTGGCTACTGGCCAATCAGTGTTTATTTAAAACATAATTGACAGAATATAGACAATTGTCCTGCACCATACACAGACACACACACACGAGTGCACACACATGAACAGACACGCAGAGACATACACAGACACACACAGCACAAACACACACACAGATGAGTGCACATACATGCACAGACACAAGCAGAGACATACACACACACAGATACACACAGACACCACACATACACATACACACAGAGGCGAGTACGCACACACGCAGAGACATCCACACACAGACAGACACATACAGCACACACACAGATGAGTGCACACACATGCACAGACACACACACAGATACACATAAACACACACAGACACACAGACATAAACACCCGCCCTCTCTCTCACACACATACATACACACAGAGTCTGTCTCTCTCTCACACCCACATACACAGTCTCTCTCACACACACACAGTCTCTCTCTCACACACAGTCTCTCTCACATACACAGTCTCTCTCTCTCTCAAACACAATCTCTCTCACACAGTTTCTCTCTCACATACACAGTCTCTCTCTTTCTCTCACATACACAGTCTCTCTCACACACATACATACACACAGAGTCTGTCTCTCTCAAACAGCCGAGCATGCACCGCGGGACGGACGTATCCGCACATTCTCTCACTTCAATCATTGTTCGATTTGAACATTACTGCTGTGCTAACTGCTCAGACAGCAGCATAGGAACCTTTATCACGGAGGCAGATGACACAAAAGTACATTGTCACATGGGGTAAATCTCAAGAGACAGGAAGGCCAGAGCAGGGAGGGGCTTAGCCCAGCTTGGGAAACATGGGACCAGAAACAAGGGTCTCAGGAGCTAGTGTCAGGGGGCATTTACGGTCATGGTGGTTGAGTGTGCCAGGCACTATGACGGTGTGTCCCCTGTGCATTTTCCTCACAATGGCCTTTGGAGGTTGGCACTACTGCCTGCCTGTTTGGATGTGAAGTGGCAGTTCAAGTGGACAGAGATCGAGGGTGTGCCTATAAGGCTGTGGCAAGTCCCACCCTTTGGGCCTAACATTGTATTTGCATAGGCATTACAATGGGGGCTTCAGATGAGGGGCTTCCTAAGGGATTGGAGCCATGCCCCCACCCTGCCCTCTGGTAGGGGTGTTTCCCATAGCTGTTCAGTGGCTGCTTTGTGGCAGGTGAGTGACAGCCTCAGATTCACTGTGGCTCCCTAGAGCCTATGGATAGAGCACCTCAGAGGGAGCAAAGAAAAGCAGTAGCTAGGGACCCCAGCATGACAGTGTGTGGGAGACAGGAGGGTCAGGTCAGGGCACCCTGTTAGCTCCAACCTGTGTTTCAGGGGAGACTCTGGGGTTCTACCGGACTTTAGGAAGATGGCAAACAGGCTCTAGTCTTCCCTTGTCACTTTGTGACCCCAAAGTTAGCTGGCTTTCTACTATACTATAAAAGCATTTACCTCACCCTCTGTGATGTTTGTCTGCGTCTTTCTCTGTAGCCCCCTAGACCACCACTGGATCCATTTCGGGGTCAGGGAAGGAAGGCTCCCTTTCCCCTGGGCCTTTATCTTCTGTTCTGCTTCAGCGGGTATCTGTGAGTTTTGAATGGCTGTCCTGGGGTTCCAGGCTTGCTTGGGTTCGTGAGTGACTGAAAGCTAATCAGCCTATATGTGTGGCTAGCCACATGGCTGCTGTTGGGTCCCAGATAACATGGCGAATGGCAGACCAGGGCCCTCTCTCACCTCAGAGAAACTCTTCCTCTTATGTCGCGGGATTGCCCAAGGCCTGCCAGACTGAGCTAGCTCACTTTCTAAGAGGTTTGAAAGTCATGTTGACAATTAGTGGATGTTTGGAAACCTGCCTTCAACCCTGACAATAAGTTTGCAGCTTCTTCGGTGAGATTGAAGAAACTCTATTAAAAATGACCGAGAAGGCACCTTGATGCTGACCCAGGACAGTGTTGGGAGTTCAGGAGGGAGGATGGGGTCAGAGTATATGATTGCCCCACTGCTGGCACTTTCCCAGGGGCTACTCAGCCTGTCTGCTTAATTAAATCCCTAGAGTATTTAAGTTACCTCCTCCCTTTCCTTAGAAACCCACAATAATGCCACTAATGACCAGACTCATCTGCACAGACCCTTCCTCTCACAGCCTGGGTTACTCAGGCAAGTAAGGTCTAGCTTCCCTACAGCCTGACCCCTTCACCATGGCCACTTCCTGCAGAGAGTGCTGCAGCTTTCTGCCAGGGTGCAGGGGCATCCTCTGGCTCCTTCCAGGCTGGTGCTCAGTCGGTGGCCTGGCTTTGGGCTGGGCCTGAGGTCACAGAGGAAAAGGGCATCATTGAGCAGGATTCCATGCGAGAGAACTTCCAGCTCCCGAGTTGGAGGGTTAGGCTGAGATGTTTTCATTTTACAGGAGGTGAGGGGAGCAAACCCATGGAGGAACAGAGACAAAAACGAGGGAGCTATGCCTACTGGGTCATAAATATTGTTTTTCTCTCATTTCTCCCAGAAATAAATCCAAGGAGATCACCATAAACAAAACAGCAAAGGGGGCAACAAGCAAATATACCAAAACTCAGACCTTGAAACACTCAAAGGTTGCATTTGTCAGGGGGAAAGTAATCCAGAATGCCAAATCTCTGAATGTTGTTCCTATCTTTAAAAACTACGCACAGGGCTAGAGATGGCTCAGTGGTTAAGAGTACTGGTTACCCTTCCAGAGGACTCTGGTTCAGTTCCCAGCACCCACTTGGCAGCTCATGACCGTCTCTAGCTCCAGTTCTAAGGGATCCAACACCCTCTTCTGACTTCGGTGGGTACTGCGTGAATATGGTGTACAGACTTATGGGCAGCCGAAACACCCATACACGTAACAGTAAAAGTACTGTTCAGCATGCATTGGTTCTGAATTCTTACACTATTTCATTAAAATATGGTTTATCTTAATCACTTTAGATGGCACCTTAGAGTCTGCATTCAAGGCCTTGGCACCCTCAATGCTCACTCTGGTTCTGCATGGAGCTGCCAGTGTTGACATAAAAAGGTCAGACTCCTTTGGAAGGTGCGCTCAGTGGCTCAGCCAGCTTTCTGCATGGCTTTGTTGACTATCTTCTGGGCTCACACCTTCTCACTCTCTGTAGGGAAGAACTCCTCCTTCAAGGCCATACTCAAATGTACCCCCTCACCAGGACACCCCCATCTTCCTGCCTACTGAGCTCACCTTGACCCTAGCCCCATGCCTGACCTTGTACAGGCCTCAGTTCAAGACAAACTCTACTACACTTTGCCTGGTTTTCTTAGGACATGGATATGGTCAGAAGTCATCCATGTAGTGAGCTGAGTTATTAGTCTGGGCTAGAGTGCAGTATCACAACATTTGCCTTGTGTGTGTGTGTGTGTGTGTGTGTGTGAATCTCTGCATTTGATTCCCAGCACCACAAAACAAAACAAATGCAAAACAAAACAAACCAAAAAAAGGGAAAAAAACCGAGAAAATTGGAATTTTTAGGTGCTAAGATGATTTTGATGTTATTAATGAATTGTGGGTCTAAAAAATAGTCCCTGGCCGCAGGAGTGTCATGCCCTTTGTTCTTGTGTGTCCTGGGGACTTCTATAGGTCCTTCTGTGGTATTAAGGATTATGGCTCAGGTCTCTATTGGCCTTGTGGGCAGGGGAAGAGTGTAAAGGTGGCTACCCCAACAGGAAGTTTGGAAGATCGAGGAAGGGCAAGGCAGGACAGCAGAGGCTGTAGGGGAGGGAGGGAGAGGGTTTGGGACAGACTAAAGACACCCTGCTGCCCAGTTCCTCCACCAAAGATTTGCTAGCCATCTGGGCCCTCTGGAGAAATAAGAGACCAGTGGGTTTGCTGTGAAATACCTGTCCTCATAGGGCTGGAGAAGAGGCCGGCAAGAAGGTTCCAAAGGTCCTGAGGTGGGGATGTCGGAGGCATAAGGAGGCAGGTGGAGACCCTGAATACTGGGGTTAGAGTAGACACCAACAGAGAGAGAGAGATGATGCTGTGGAATGTTTTTCCAAGTGATCTGTGTGTGTACATAATGTGCATGCCCATACACATATGTGTGCACATACACAGACATGTGCACATATACATACATGCACAAACATACCCATACGTGTGTAATACAGACACACATAGACATATATGTACAATGCACACACAGGTATACATACATTACATATAAACATAGACACATAGGCTCTCTCTCTTACACACACACACACACTTTAACATAAATGTAAAAAATTAAAATTTACCAGTCAAATGCTGTGACAAGGGAGCCACTGCCAAGGGACTTGTGAACACTCAGTTTTTCTCTCGTCATCTGTTAAAGGGTAAATAGCTTTTTGGACATGACCGTGGTGCCCAGATTAGCTATTGCAAACTGGGCTTCAGGAGAGGTGATGGGCGTTCCTCAAATGAGGAGAATGAAACCTTGGCTTTAGGAACGTGCTTGGCTAAGGGTAGGATGAGGTGAGAAGAGACAAATTTTCATAAAGTGACAAACCTGGGGAGACAGATTGTTGGGGAAACTGAGGAATGAAGATACACTATTCCAGACACAATGCTTTCAGCTATCCTTGGTGTGTGGGGCGTGAGGGGGGCCACTTCTGATATTCACAAGGTCCCTGGAGGCTCTCTGGTCCATATCCTTCCTGTTCCTACCTCTGGACCATCTGCCATCTCCAAGTCCTGTGGGTGGCCTTGAGACTCGGTCCTCACTCTGTCATTTTCCCACGCCTCTCTAGCAGTGGCATCCTGGGTCCCAGGTGTGCATAGCGGTGGGGTTATCGCCTGTTGGTCTGCACCCAGGAGGAAGGCAGCTCAGGCCCTAGAGGTGGGACCATGTCTTTGAACAGGGTGGTCTTAGCTGCTATGCCACTGGGATGGGGCTGAGATGTTGGGGCCCAGGCCAGGTGGAGAGACCCCTTTGCCCTACAGACTTTGCATTTATATTAGCCTTCTGGAGTTGCTGCTGAAAAATACCTCCGACTGTGTTGGTTAGATAACAGGAACCTATTGCCCTGCGGTTCTGGAGGCAGAAGAGGGAGACCAAGTGTGTTTATGGTTGCTGCACTAGGAACATGAGGAAGAACTGGTTCAGGCCTCTCTTTTCGGTGCGTAGATGGCTGTCTTCCAACACAGCTTTATCCCCTTAGTGTATTTGTGACAAGATTTCCCCTTCTGACAAGGATATAGGTCAGGTGGATTGGGGCCACTCTGGGGACCTCACTTTAACTTGACTTCTCTTGTGTAAAATGCTATCTTCAAATCAGGTTAAACTCTGAGATACTGGGGGTTGGGACTTCAATTAAGAGAACGAAATTGCTTAATTCATACCTGACCCACAGCTCCATGGAGGAGGACTCAGGCAGATAGGGTGGGGGTGAGGCCATGAGACCTCAGAATCTGGAATCCCAGGTTCTGTAGACAGGAGTGGACAGAGAGAAGCTCAGGGTGGTGGTGGCCTGTCCACCCTGATGGAGAAGGGCAAGCAAGCACGAACGTGGCTGTGATACACCAGGAAGTCTCTGGAGTCATTCTGAGCTAGGAAAGGGAGTCTCCAACAAAGACGGCATCGCCATGGCCTTGTCCCTATTCCCCCCGCAGTACAGGCATGACTTCTGTATTTCCTATTTCTTAAGGAGATGGGTTAGGGTTAGGATTAGGGTTAAGGGAGTAAGGGCATATTTTGGCTCATGGTTTGAGGGAATACTTTTGGGGCCGGTGTTGTTGTGGGGGCACTCACTGTAGCAAGGACCATGAGGCAGCTTCTTGTCAAGGAGGTGGAGAGAGATTGGCCAGAATCAGGGCCAGGCTATATCCAAGGCCCATCCTGAATGTCTTGCTTCCTTCCGGGAGTGTCTACTTCTTAAGGAATCTTTAAATTCCCCCAATAGTTTCAGCAGCTAGGGACCAAGTGTCTAAGCACAGGCCCCTTTGGGAGCATCTCATATTCAAACCATACCAGCTTCTTGGACCCCTTTGGGAAGAAACACTGTATACATTCTTTTGCCAGCTGAGAATGCCCAGGCAAGTACATCTTATACAAGCCTTCACTTGCATTTGGGCGTGAGGAAATGCAACAAAGGGGGTGTGGCAGCAACATGGTTCAGGGCCTACTGATCAGACTTCAGCCCGTGGGTCTCAAGGTAGGCAAGGACTGATGACTGTAAGTTTGTCCTCTGACCTCTGATGTGTGTGCCACCCCCCGTCCATGCACAAACAAACAAACAAATAAATAAATAAATAAATAAATAAATAAATAAATAAATGCGATTTTAAACCGCTAACAAAACAGAACTTGTCTTGTACACCCCCTATCTCTGTCCTCAGGAATGCCCTGGAACTGCCCAGTGCAGGAACCTGACTCAAGCCTCCCCACCCGAAGCAGCCCCCTCTGTAGGAGGGCCCACAGTTGCTTATAACCCAATGTGGCATTTATCCTTCCTCCTTCTCACGTGCAGAATCAGGGGACGGCATGGCAGATGAAACCCAGAAATCTCCATCTTTCCTCCACCAAGAGTTTGTAAATGTCAAACTAAATTAAATGAAATCATCGTATTGGACAGAGCCCACAGACGACTTGTAGATCATGCTAGCCCAGAGGCGCTGCCAGTCCTACTGCTTTCCCAAGAAGCATTTTATTGACCTGGGCCAGTTAAATTAGGTTCAAATACACTTACTTATTGGTTGGGCAAATGCTATTTGCTCAAGTCTGAGCAAAATTCGTTAGCTACTCCCCCACCTTTTTTTTTCTTTTTTTCTTTCTTTCTTTTTTTCTTGCCTTGGCTTGGCTTTCCCTGCTGCGGTAATTATATGATTTTCTGTTAGCAAGTGTATATGAAGTAAGTTAACTCTGCTTCTTGCACCTTTAACATCTGCAAAGTATAGAGTAGGGGAAAGGTCCTGATGTAGCATCCAAGCATTGGCGCTCAGGGCAAGGATCCCACGGGGAGGACACAAAGGATATGGGAAGGAGCAGGAGGAACAGGCCGCAGGACTCGTGAGCTATTCATCCCCAGGAGTGGTGGGGCCTGGCCTCATTCCATGTGAGCTGGTGTGGGAGGCACAGCCCCCGGAATAAGCAGGCTAGGCTCCAGGGTTGGGGATCCTGTGCACAGATGTTGCCATGTTATGAGATAATTTCCAGGCCTCAATGGGGGTGAAAGGGTGGGTTTGTCAGGAAGGACATACCTCTGGGGGGCTTTTCAGCTGACCATGACTTCATTACCATGTCAATCCCCAAGAAGCTGCTGATTTAACACAGCAGTGTGCTGAATTGCATATGGAGTGGATGGGCCCCTCAATGAATAGTGAAAGGGGACCGGCTGGAATCTGCCTTCAGCTTTGTTCCGAGATGACCAATGTAAGGAGCCCGAGCCTTGGCACAGATGGTGGGAGGGGCCCTGACATCCACCGGTCTGCTCTTTTCTTTTCCGTTCTGCCACTTGCCCCATTTCTTCTGTGTCTGTATACGTATTTCACCGAATTGCTTTGATTCCTCATTCATGAAAGAAAGCAAGATCAGCTTGTGCTTGTGTGTGTGTGTGTGTGTGTGCGCGCGCGCGCATGCAGTGAAGTTGTGGGGAGAGCAAGATGAGAAGTGCAATAGCATAAGAGATCACAAAAGTTAAAATTTTGTTGTTGTTGAGGTCTAGAGGACCCAGTTTTGCGAGGTCTAGACACAATTGAAAATGTCATTAAGAAATCACGAAAAAGACAATTAAAATCTAAATGACACGGTTAGAATCACTTCTTAAGTTTTATGGAGTTTCCGAATTCGCTCCCTGTTTAGAAAGGAAGAAAACCTTACAGGTGTGGGCTGCGAGCTATGTCCTGAAGGGCCAGGAGTGTAAATCAAAGGGCACCCCGGCATTATTTAGGGTTTTTTCTGCTTTAAAAATTAGAACAGATGTCACAAGGGGGGTGAAGTCGATTTTGCCCACTGAGAGAGGGCCTTTCTGGCCACCCTTAAGAAGAGGCGCCTTGAAATGTTAATGCGCCCGGTGAGTGCTGCCGGGCTTGCATAGAGATGGTGGGAAACAGCCCTGATCCCAACCAAACCTTTTGTTATTAATCAAGAAAATCTGGTCCACTGGAGCAGCAAAGAGCTGGAGCTGAGCAAGCCACCAGCTAGGAGACCAGTGTGCAGAAATGTAGCGATGTTTCTCCGGGTCCCCTGCTTTCTTGGACCTCCCCAGCTCCCATAGTTAAAGCTGCAAGGCTAGGTTTCCTGTATCTTATGCTTTCAAAATACTATTTCGTTTTCCCACAACTTTCAGAAGCAGGTTTGGGGAACACCGGTTAAAAGCATGCCAGTGAGCCGCTTCTAAGGGAGAAAAGCTGACTGTTGTGTTGTCTTTGTGGGGCATTGTGCCTGGCTAATGGGCTCCATCTTGAGGCATCATGGGTCCTGTTATACACTTCAGTCTTATTTTGTGTCGAGGAAAAAGAAACTCCTGTTTGGTTTGAAACATACACGCCCACACCACAAATTGTCCTAATTTAAACTTTGCAAGAACAGAAGGAGATTTTGTGTCAAGGGGAGGATGCAATGAAAACAGACCCCCCCCCCGAAACATGAACACTAATCAGTCCAACTTTTAAATCTCGTTTGATTTTCATTTATCTTTTTTTGTCTTTTCCCGTGTATCTATTCTTGCAAGTCTGTGCGTGCGTACAGGAGCTGCATGTATGTGTTCGTGCTTGTGGAGATCTGAGGTTGGTTTAGGGAACCAGTCTCAACTGTCCAACTACTTTATCCATTGAGCCAAGGATGCTCAAGCAAGCACTGAGCTTGCCCATATGGATAATCTGGCTCACCGCTTTGTTCTGGGTGGTCCCTGTCTCTGCCTTCTGAGGCTGGCATTATGGTCAGACTGCCACTCCTGCCCAGCGTCTACATGCTCCGAACTCTGGGCATTATGCTTTGTGCCAAGGACGTTAACCACTGGACCATCATCCCTCTGGCTCCTATGCCTCTTGGTAAGGGGAAGCAGAGGTCTGGAGTTCAATGAAGTGCAGATCAGCAGTGGCGCCAGTGTTGCCTGTCTCCTCTGGTTTTCACGATTGTTTGGTTACACAGTTCTACATGGTGCCCTTTGGGGATAGGGTGCTGTGACACGGGGGTTTGGGAAGTGGAGCTAAGGACTTGGTAACCAAGGAACAGGGACACAGAAATGGTAGGGAAGGGCATTCTCTGAAGATGAAGGTCACCTCCTCTGCATTCTGACTGCCCTGTGTTTTCTGGGGAAGCAGGGGGGGCTCCTGTCTGGCTCCTCTTTCTCTTGGAACTGATCCCAGTTATTAGTGTCAGAGATTAGCAGCTCTTGGGGCTGATCTTGTGGTCTAGCCTGGGATCCATAGGGTGGTATAAATACTGCTTCATAGAGACCAGAGCCTTTTGCAGGGGAGTCATTTAACTTTGCAGTAACTTTCTGGAACACGGTACCCATCCCTAACTCCTTTCCAGTCTTGTCCTGTGGCCTTGGGTAATGGCCTATCCAGCGCACAAAGGCGGTGGCTCCCTCCCCATTGATCTCCTCCACCCTAAGTGCTAAAAAGAATCCGACTTAAAGTAACTGGGTTCACTCCCAGGCCTTTAGAAAACAGCTTGGCAAAGTGTGGTACAGGGCAGCACCTTCTCCCAGGTTGAGCTCTCATCTATTGAAACTGAATTTGGCACATCGAAAAAGACACCTTAAAGACAGACAAGAAAGGAGATGCTGAGGAGATGTGGGGACCCCAGGCTAGCTCAGGCAGTGGGGAGGGGGTTCTGTGTGGAGTTCACAGCCAACAGGAAAGCTTTTGAAGCCTTTGCATTTGAGCAAAGGGGCTCAGCTCTCCTGAGTAACTTACCAGGAGAGCTGAGCCCCTTTTGCTCCCTGCCTCTTTCATAGGCTCCTTTGGCGTCTTGCTGGGAGCTGCAGGAATTGATTTCTGGGGCTCCCTTCTGGGGAGTTATGTGATGTCATGTGGATTGCTCTTCTGAGGTACTACAGGCAATTCTACCCCATCACAAGGGACTCAGTATTGCCTAGAAGCATGCGTGGCTTGGTTGAGGGGTGGGGAGAAGAAGGTTTCAGAGAAGATAGGATCTGGAAAAGTATAGCGGGAACTAAACTTGCTGAGTCCTTTCTAGGCAGATCCAAAAGGACCTTATCCTGCTTGTCTTTGACATCAGAAATACCGGGTTAAAAATCTGCTACTCTAATTAAACAATTATCTACATGTGGGCCAAGGAGACGACTCAGGGTCAGAGAGCCCTAGATGCTCAAGCCTGTGTTCCACAGCCTGAACCCACATGAAAAGCCAGATGTAGTGGTGCAATCTGTAATCCAGAAGTGAGATGGGAGACAGAGACAGAAGCATCACCAGGAAGCCTGTGGCCAGCAAGGCCTAGATGCAGAAACAGCAGGAGAGACCCCACTCACACTAGTGAAAGGAAAGAACTCGCCCTCCAAACACATGCTGTGGCATGTTTGTGCCCAAACACAGGTACACAACTTAAAAAATACTTTGTCCATATGTAATATTTTGCTGCTAGGAACTCTTTCACATATACCCATAGATCACACACACACACACATGCACACGCACACGCATACACAGATTACACATTCCACACCCATAGATTACACATACACAGATTACACACACACACACCCATAGATCGCACATATACACCCATAGATTACACATAAATACCCATGGATCACACACACACACGTGCACATATAGATTACACACCCATACCCGCACCCATAGATTACACACACATACCCATAGACTACATACACACATAGATTACATACACACACATATTACACACCCATATATTACACACACACAGATTATATACACACATAGATTACACATCCATACCCACACCCATAGATTACACACACATACCCATAGATTACATATACACACCCATAGATTACACATACACAGATTACACACACACATACCCATTGATTACACATACACATCCATATATTACTCATACACATAGATTACACACACATACCTGTAGATTACATACACATACACATAGATTACATACACCCATAGATTACACACCCACCCATAGATTACACACACATACACATAGATTGCACACTCACATCCACACCCATAGATTACATACATATAGATTACACACTCATACCCATAGATTACACACACATACACATAGATTACACACTCATACCCATAAATTACACACACACAGGGGCTAGAGAGATGGCTCAGTGATGAAGAGCACTTGCTGATCTTTCAGAGGACCAAAGTTTACTTCTCAATATCCTTTCCCTGCCTTCACAGTGGCCTATTATCTCCAGCTCCAGGAGAGCTGATGGCCTCTTCTGGCCTCTGTGACCACCTGCGTGCATGTGTGCTTGCACGTGTGTGCATGCACATGCATGCACACATACACACACACTTAAATAAAAAAATAAATCTTAAAGATCACTATATATACAGTGTGTCATATTACATTGCATCTATATACAGAGGGTATACTGTACAACATATTATTAATATGTACATGGTATAAAATGATGACATTTCCCCTATCCTTATCAGGGAGAATCAGGGGACACCAGCTGAAGGGACACTCTGGCATCTCTATCATTGCTCCTTCTTTAGAACCTGTCCTAGTCTTTAAGAGAGTGCGCTTCAAAGCTGTGGCCTCTGGTGGTATTTTCCCAGCTGTGTTACTTCACTTTAGCGAGTCATGTGTTTGTTGTCAGGTCTGAGGAGGACTCATTGGAATTGAGTGTGGGGGAGTCTGGGGTCGGGGACAGGATGGCAGGCACTGGCTGTGTTTTCTGTTTAATTCCACACTACCTCTATGAGCTCCTCTGTGTTCTGAGCAATTGATCCTCAAAGAGACCCTTGATCTCTGCTTTCTCAGGGTGGAGAGCTGAACTCCAGGCTTTATGGAGCCTTGGAGGTCTCCGATAACACTGAGCAAACAACCCCTTGTTGACCAAACCAAACCCCCAGCCCAGAAGGGAACGCTTCTGGCCTTGACATCTCCTGCCATGATGATTCTATGGGTCTTCAGTTTTGAACAATGTAAACAAGTTGGGCTTAAATTGCCTCTGTTACTTCTATTTACATTGCATGACACGGGAAGTTAGGAGACTTGATGGGAATGAACACACAATAGCCCTGAGTCTGCTGTGGCCTTTCTCTAGAGCTCTTAGAGGAGACACTGAGCCATAGAGGTGGCATGGCTTGCAGGGGGTTGCGGTGATTGGGCTTCATACTCAGGCCTCGGGACTGGAGTACTCTGTTGTCCTGGGCTCCACAAAAACTTCCCACAGAAGTTTCATTGCTTTAGAACAATTGATAAGGTAGGTTCATGAGAATCGGTGCATGTTACAAAGTAGCATATATGCAGTGATTCCTTAAGACCTGGGCAGGGGCTCAATGAGTGAAGTGTTGCCTGGATTAGCCTGAGGGCCCAAGTTCAGATCCCCAACACCCACGTAAAAAGTCCGGTGCACACTTGTGATCCCAGCCCGAGGGAGGCAGAGACAGGCTTCTGGCCAGTCATCAGTCAGTGAGTTCCTGGTTCCTGAACAGACCACCCCTGTCTCAAAAATCAAGGTAGGAAGTGCTATAGGAAGCCACCAAATGTTTGCCTCTGTCCCCACCTTCCCAAAGAAAAACTAGAAGTTAGCATAGGCCAGGATTTGGCCTCATGATGTCACCTCATTGTGGTATGTTTTCAGGATTGGGGCAGTGGAAGGGGGAAGGAAAGGTGAGAGGGGAAAAGAGAGGGAGAGAGAGAGGGAGGGAGAAAGGGGAGAGAATGGGAGGGAGGGGGAAGGGAGGGGAGAAAGCAGCAGCTATGTTTCGTGTCCCACCAGCAAGAGTACATCACAGGGAAGAAGTCTGTCCTGGGCGCTGGCCCAGTTCCCACAGGCTGCTTCCACTGCCTCTTCAGAGCCTCTGTGTTCAGGTCAGAGAACCTAGACCTGGTGGATCCAGCTGTGTGTCCAAGGTGCACAGCTGGAGACATGGTACAGTCATATTCCTCCAGTGGCCACATTCAAGCCTTAATCTTCTGTCTTTGAAAACATGACTTTATTCAGATACAAAGGTTTATAT
>LOJH01015437.1:7358-23445 GCA_001685095.1 Ellobius talpinus | reverse complement strand
TTTCTTTATTAACCAATGAAAGTAACACATATACAGATGACCCTCCTCCATCACATGCATACCTGTCTCAGAACCTGACGGAGCTGGCGTTTATTCCAATCAGGTGGAGGTGGAGGAAAACAGTTTAAAACTGAGAGTCTTTGGAGTCGAGAGGATAGGTGAGGAGAGTATCTCTCAGAGCAGAGGCATTTTGGGAAGCAGAGTTAGATCAGAAAACTAGAAGATAAGAAACATTAGGAAGCTGATACATTAGGAAGTATAGAGGTCATTACAACTTCTTGGACTTTCCAATATTGACTTCTTTTCCCTGGTAAAATAACTTCATTACTAAAAATCCAGGGATGGGGGAGATGGCTCTGTAAGTGACATGTTTGTTATGCTAGCATGTAGACCTAAATTTAGATCCCCAGTACCCATGTTTTTTTTTAAAAAAAAAAAGCCAGATGAAGTAGCATGGGCCTGTACTCTTGTCACTGTTCAAAGGGAGACAGAGGATCTAGATCCTAGATCTAGATTCTAGGAGCTCAGTGGCCAGCTAACCTAACCAATCAGTGAACTCCAGGTTCATCTCCCTAAACGAAATAATAGTAAGGGATAAGGTAGAGAATGATGAAGGATGATGCCTTATGCAACCCTGTGGCCTCTACACGCTCATGCACACATGTGCACATAGCCCCAAATCAACAATATAACATCCTAGATTCCTGCAGCTCAACAGAGGAAAATATTGCAGTCTCCAGCCAAAGAGACATGGGTTCAAATCACAGCTCTACTCTCTGGCTGTGACTCTCTATGAGTTCCTTGGCCCCTCCTGGCCTTCCCCACTGTGACTCTGATCAGCAAAGTGCTCTTATGCAGAAGCACACGAGAAGTGGTCCCTCAAGATCATCCACTGAAGTCATTAATTACTCTTTCGCACACAAAGTTTAACAAGGAGTCTGGTAGGTGTAGGGTGTAAGAGGCTGGAGCAAAAGTGGGAAGATTTATGGCTGTGCAGAGAATGTGAAATTTCCATATGACAAAGACATTTTTACAGGTTCATTTTTCTTTTAGCTCATCTGGTCAGATAAAGATAACTTCAGTTCTTTCTCTATTCGTCTTCGGAGGAGACTAGGGCAGAGACATTGCCCTTTTCAGTGTTTCATTAAGCAAGAAGTGTTCCTGACCCACACAACCTCTGTAGTGACAGCCATGACACTCAGAATGGGGACTCTTTTCTCCTACGTGAGCACCCTTGAATATACACTCTTTCTCCAGGCGAAGACCTGTCTGATGCATTCATCACCCACACCTGTTGTGAGTCATTTGCTCCTCTTTGTCATGTCACCTTGCGGCCCTGTGCCGGCATATGGTCTATTATGTGCAAATGATTGAACAGATTTTCTGCCATGGGTAAAAAATATATTTCCCACTGGATACGTCGAAGACTGTGTAACTTTATCCCCAAAGCACAAGTCTAGAATTCTAAGTGACTCTGTGGGACAGGTAGAAGAGAAAACTGTCCTATGGATGGGTCCATAACTCGTGTCTTCTATTGGGGTAAAGGACAATATATCTAGTGTGGGATTTCTCTCGGGTGATCAGAGTGCTGCATGCTGAAACAATCTTCCTGGTCCTTGGAGGCTTATGTGTGCATGCAGCCATACCTGGGATGACCTCTCCTGCCTCCCCTTCACCTGCGTGTTTCCCTTGCTGCAATACTCAACACAGGTGTTTCTGTTCCAGGTCATCGGGTCATATGCTTCACTCTCTCCCTTGGCTGAATGCCTCCCATGATCTCCAAAACTCCTGGGACTGATTGTTATTAAAATATTCATTATACTGCATTCTAGTTTTATAATTGCCCATTTTGCACACTCAACCATGCACACACATATGAACACCATGTTTTTTTCAGGAGGTTATTTTAAATCTTATTGCCTAGCAAAGACTGTGAATTTATCTGCATCTGCACTTGCTAAAATTTTTGCTTAAGTAGGCTCTCAATGTGGCATGGCCAACATTTATGAGTCTTTCAATTATTAAAATTTAAAAAATTTTGTGTGTGCCACATGCATGCATATGTACATGCATGGGGTTGTGCTCTACCATACATATGTGTGTGGAGGCCAAAGGTCAACATGAGTTGCTCTCTATGTTTTTTGAGATATCATCTCTGAACCAGGAGTGTCCTGTGTCTGCTACACTGAGTGGCCATGGAACCCTTATAATCTCCATTTTTTTACTCCCCAGGACTGTGGTCACAGACATACACTGCTGAACTCAGCTCTTAAGCAGGTTGCTTGGGATCAAAATTCATGGTCTCATGCTTGTGGGGGCTAATAAATATTACTAAATATTTCTGAAGTGTGCCTGCTTCATGTATGACACATACAAAAAAACTAGAGAAAGTACAGTAAAATGGTATGCTATCTATTGGAAATGGGTTTTTTCTTTGGTTCTGCTGAATTTATACTGTTTTCAAATATTTCAACTGTAATAAACTTATAAAAAGGAACTAACTGACCACTGCTGGAATACTTGCTTGTTATCTAGTGGCTTTAAGCAATTTTCTCAGCCTCTCAGAAATTATTTCAGGTAAGTATGTGGATTAAGTGGGCTATTGTGTAGATTAAACAAAACCAAACAGATAAGATAAAACGTCATTTGCAATAGCTGAGATATAGCATAACTTTCAGTTTATGGGTGAGGGGTTGCACATGAGTTTTGTGTGGACACGCATACATATGGAGGCCAGAAAAGGACCCGTGGTGTAATTTTTCAGGTGTGAAGTGAACCCCTGGTAGAACTCCTCAGGTGTAAAGTGAACCCCTGGTGGAACTCCTCAGGTGTGAAGTGGACCCCTGGTGGAACTCCTCAAGTGTGAAGTGGACCCCTGGTGAAACTGCTCAGGTGTGAAGTGGGCCCCTGGTGGAACTGCTCAGGTGTGAAGTGGACCCCTGGTGGAACTCCTCAGGTGTGAAATGGACCTCTGGTGGAACTCCTCAGGTATGGGGGACAGGGGGGGATTGAGACAGGGAGGTTTCAATGCTCGGAGGAAAAACAACCTTTATTTTGCCCTGAACTAGATCCTTTTATACCTTTAGTCAGATGGGTAAGATGGCTGGAGACATGTTGAGCAGCTGGAGGTCAAGATCATGGCATCATGTACTGGGAAGCTTCTGGGGAAAACCAGCAGCCAGAAGGAACACAAACATCCTTGTTGATTACAAGGAAGTTTAGGGCAGCCAGTTCACAACACTCCTGTGACCGGATTGGTTCCTGACCCAATTGTCATCAGAGAGGCACCACTGAGCAACTGATGGAGGCAGATGCAGACTCACACTCTCTTTGGCTTCTTAATGAAAGTTGAGTTAGTGTTTTGCAACTGCTCACCTTGGAGGGGAACTCATTAAGGCACTGGATGTTTACAGGGAGGTAAAACAACATGATTTTCTAAACCTTGGAATCTAAGGGGAAGTGGACTATCCCATCCTGCAAGGCAGCTCCTTAAGCTCAGGAAGCAAATAACTCAAAATAGCTTCAGGAAGTTCCTGAAACTGATCAGATTCACTCCTCCACAAGCATATGTAAGCTGCAAGGACTGCTGATAATCACTCATGGACAAGCTTAGATGCCTAGAAGATGCTCAGACCATGGAGACATCTGAAGAAAAGACTAGCAGAACTGCTTGGAAAGAAGGAGGGAGAAACTGAGATGCCTGGAAAAAGTTCAGACAATTTGGACTGCTTTCAAAAGGCTCTCCCTAGCCAGCTGATGGCTGTTGTGATCCAGCTGCCCTCACTCCCCCTGACCGACAGTGGAACTTCCTTGTGATCTGTAATTGACAAGGCATGGCAAGTTAGCACTCTGGACTCTGAATCTAATGATCAAAGTTCAAATCTCAATGGGACCTCCACTTGCTGCACCAGTGCAGCCTGGATGCTGAGACTGGTGGGGGGTGCTGGGATTGAGACACAGAAGCTTCTTTTCAGCTGGAAGAACAGCAACCTGTATTTTTCCCCGAGCTAAAGCCTTTTATACCTCTACTGCTTCTATGGAAAACCACTGGCCAGAAAGAACACAAACATCCTTGTCAATTACAGACCACAAGGAAATTCTGCTGTTGGTCAGGGGGGAGTGAGGGAAGGTGGATCACAACAATTTCCGGTCAGTTGAACTGTCATAGGTTGTGCAGTACATTCCAGGTTTCCCTGTTTCCAATATTGGTGAACATTCAGTCAAGCCTTAGCATCTTTGGGAGGGGATATAGTATGCAAGTTAGGGAGGCTATGGGAGAAAGAGGACTCCATATATGTGCCTATGAATATGTCATGTATGAATCCATCATA
This sequence comes from Ellobius talpinus, assembly GCA_001685095.1. Taxonomy (NCBI): domain Eukaryota; kingdom Metazoa; phylum Chordata; class Mammalia; order Rodentia; family Cricetidae; genus Ellobius; species Ellobius talpinus. Next base: position 19,114 of record LOJH01015437.1, on the reverse strand, counting down.
CATGATGGGAAGAGACTTTCCAGTGTGTCTGCTTTGGGGACACTCACACCACTATCAGTGACTACCCACCCATGCTCTGTGAATAACCCCAGTAAACACATTGGTTTCCTCACTGAAATGAAACTTGGGTTTGTCATTTGGAACCTTATAAGGAGGAGGGTAGACATTGCCTCATCCCTCCACAGAGAAAATTCTCCAAATGGGCATAGACAAAAAGCACAAGGCAGTGTACACAGGTGTTGTATAGTAACTATTACTATCACGTCATCCTAGTCACAATGCAGTCAACAAGACAAGCAGAACTTGAAGCACATGAGTGATTGATGCTCCTCAAAAAGAAACAGTCCACACATGTCTCCAGCAAAGTAACCAAGAGAGCAAAGCAGAAAAAGCAGCTCCCCAGTGGAAAGATAAGACATATTTACAGCCACTGCCTCAGTCTTGATTAACTTGGTTTTTGCTTTCTCCATTATTCATCTAGGGGGTGAACGTGTGTATTCATGTTTGTTTGTATATGAGCTGACATAGGAGGTGTGCGTGTATGTATGTGTGTGTGTGTGTGTAAGCCCAATCAATCATCCTTAATTGTTCTTTCCCTTTATTGATTGAGGCAGGTCTGTCAATCAAACCAAGAACTCCAAATACATCTAGTCTTGCTAGCCAGCGTGCTCTGAGGATTCTCAGTCTTTAACTTCCTATATTGGAATAAAGGTGGGCCACCATATCCATTCAGCATTTATGTGGGTTCTAGGGATTGAACTCAGGTCCTCATGCTTGTAAAGCCAGCACCTTCCTTATTGAGCCATATCATCAGATTGCAAACAAATTTGTGTATATAAGATCTGGCTTGTGTACCATCAGCTCAAGAGCTCTGATTTCATGATCTGGAGGGATTTAAATGGAACTGCATTCTACAATAAAAAAATAGACACTTTGGAACAGTTCTGATTGGCTGCATCGCTCACATCTGCTCAGTTAATTCTCATTCCACTTCATCTTAAATTCCCTTAGACTCCACATGGGAATGGAAAGGAAAGAATCATTTAATGCCCTTCCTTCTTAGGATAGGGCAGAAGTGGCCACTGCACCAGGTGTTTCTGACAGTCATGAATGACTAAAATCCTTTGAGATGATATCCTTCATATTTACATTAATGTTCCCAATAATGGCAGTACTTTAGAAACAACTGGGGAGCTTTTGTAAAACTTATTTCCCCTAGAATTTCCTTGGACCAATTTAATGAGACTGTCTTGGTATAGACAGATCAGGTTGCTATTATAGAAATCCCTCTGTTGGTACAAATTCCTAGCAAAAGTAAAACTGACTATAATTATAACAATGATGATGACAATGACAATGATGATGATGGTGGTCGTGATAATATGTTATTACTGGTGGGTAGAATTAATTGAATTAATGGAATGACTTTGAACCTAGCAAGTCAGGTAGCATGAGTCTGAGGCTCTCTGGATCCTCAGAACACCAAAGCACATAGAAGACAAGAGACTAGGAGAGAAAGGCAAGGTGCTAGGACCAGGTAGAACATGAAGGGCTAATAGGAACACAGGCTTACTCATCTATACTCACACTTGAGGTAGTTCCCGTCTCTCTTAGGAATTAATGTCTCTAAAACTAGAGAAATCTGCTATCTACCTACTCCCAATCACATGTAAAACTAGAATCATCAAGTAGCACTATTATAGAGATCTAAAGGTGACCAATACTCCAAGTTCAAATTTATAAGAGCAAGAAAAATAAGATCAAGGGAAGGCCAAGCAACACTGCTATCTCAAAATAAAGTAGAAAGGACTGGGAAGTGAGAGAGTAAGTCAGTAATAAAGCCGACATGCACAAGAGCCCAGATCCAGTCTTCATACTGCCCCTAAAAGAAAAGAACAAACAATGCATGATCTCACTCATATTTGAAAATAATAACAGAAGCAGAAAATAGAACAGTAGTTGCCAGGAGCTGCAGGGATGTGGGGGGGGGTATCATTTTTTTAAAAAAAAAGTTACAAGTATTTAGAGTAAGTAAACCCTAGGAATCTAACATGCATGTGACCATGGTAACAAATACAATACTGCAGGCTTGATATTTACCAATAATGCAGCTCTAAGGAGAGAGAGAGATGGGGGAAAGGAGGAGGAGGATGAGGAGGAGGAGGAGGAGGAGGAGGAGGAGGAGGAGGAAAAGAGGGAGAAAAGGAAAGGGGAAATAAGAGAAAAATATCAACCATGAGTTATAGGTATATTAATTAACTTGACTGCAGTAATCATTTTAGAATGTACACAAAGGTAAATAAAGTTGTATGCTTTAAATACGTACACAATTTTTACTTGACAGTTATGCTCATTAAGCTGGGGAGGTGGTGATGTGGCCCCACCTGGTAGGAAAGTGAGGCCTGGCTTCTGAGACAATGCAGAACTCAACAGCAAAGCGAAGATGGGGCTTCCTGGGCAGTGACATCTCCAGTTCAGAGACCCAGGACGTTCAAATGAACTAAGGGGTTGAACCTTCCAGCAAAACATGTGTCAGATATTACACGGGTGTTGTCAAAGGATCAGAAGGAGGAAGAAAGAAAAAGAAAGGAAGGAGGGAGGGAGGAAGGGAGGGAGGAGTGGAAAAGGGGAAAGAAAGAAACTTAACATTCCCACATGTCCTACAGCCAGAGAACACCATTGTTCCTTTGAGGAATTCGCTCTGTAGTGATTTTTTTTAAGGAGCCACAGCTCTTAATATGGGCCAGAGTGAGAGACGATATTAAAACTGTTTGTTCAAATGTTCCCAACTGGGAGCTCTCTACTTTTATAATAAACAAAGGCCATTTCAAAGTTCCAGGCTCTTCCATTCTGCCATATTTCGCATTCCAAATCTCTGAAGCACCCACCTGGCCGTGCAGGCTGGTTCATGGAAAAGTAGGTGAAGCACCCCTCATCAACAGATAAACAGGAACCAGCCAACAACTATCAGGTTACCTCAGGAGACATTGCAGAGGTCGGAGATAAGCCAGCACTTCAAATGGCGAAGAGAATTAATTCCTAGGGAAGCAGAGCCTCATATGAGGAACCAGAAACCATGGTTGGCACTGAGGCATTAGGGATTCTAGATAAGGGAACAAGTGGTCCTGGGGTCCACTCCAGAAATGGGAACACAGGTGTGACCACGGACAATGCATCTCTGAAGTGCCAGTTGTCATTTGCTGTGAGAACGGGTTTCATGTAATTAAGAGTCCTTGAAGAGAGCTGGAGAGGTGAATCGGAGGACAATGAGAACCTGAGCTTGAATCCCCAGCACCCACCTAAAGTATGGGCCAAGGTGCCTGTGACCCCAGGGCTGGGGGCGGGGAAAGAAACAGGATGGTTCTGGGCTTTTTGGGTGCTGGCCTAGCTCCAGGCTCAGTGAAGACTGTGTCCTGGACAACAAGGAAGGGAACAGAGCAGAACCCGTGATATTTTCCTGTGAGTCCCTAGACATGTGCACACACACTCAGGGAAAGAGAGACAGAGACAGAGAGACAGACAGAGTAGCCTTTGATGAACCAGGAGGCACCAATGACCTATTGGTCTTCAATAAAAGCAAAGAAAACTTTTTTCTTCTTTGAAAATCTTTATTAAATCAAAGAAGCTTGGTTCCGCGGCTGTGATTTATTGCACTGGGAAGCTCCAGAACAACCAAACGGCACATTTTCTCTCACGCCTGGCGAGTAATTAGCCTCTGTACTGCTAAAGGGCCTGTCAGCAGCCCTGTCAAGAAAAACAGAAAAGTCAGCTACTCGGAAGCCCTGGGCCCTCGGCGTTACTCATCATCTCCCCTGTGCCGGAAGGCATCGTTCTTTCCGTCTGCTCTACGGTTTCTTCTTAAGGAAGGCAGAACAGAGGCGCAACAGCAGGGTCATCACCGCAAGCAAGCCGGGAACTGATGTGTTAGGGGAAAAAAAGAAAGGGCAGCCCCCACCAAGGGCCAAGCACTACAGAATAATCACCGTCATGTGTGCCGTCAATCACCTTCGTCGGCCCTTGCAGCCACAACGAAAGGTTAGCTCCAGTTTACAAGGGTAGAGAAACATAAATTTCCAGAGATTCAATAATTCGCCCAAGCCAGGCAGGCCTGGGACCAGGACTGAATCCAGCTGAGCCAGCTCCCTACAGTCCATCAAGTGTCATCCCAGGTTATTCAGGCAGGTATGGAAGCATGAGGTTGGCAAGGTGTGTGGCGCCATGCCAGGGAAGAGCAGATGTGTTATTAATGTAATTCTGTCCCACTCTCTCCTGTGACCACAGCACTTTTTCTATTATCGCATAGGTACATATTTAATGCACAAGTTTGTTGTATTAAATGGGATGTGTAAAAAATAAAACACTAAAGGACAGACCACTGGTATTGCCGATGCTCAGAAATAACCACAGTTATGAGGTTAATCTGTTTTCTTTGACTAGGATGCACTAATATTCCCATAAGAAACAAATAAGGAATGCTGGAAAGGATTCAGGGAAAGGGAAATGTTTATATGCAGATGGGAATGTAAATTAATTCATTTACTGTGGAAATCAGTATAGAGGTTCTTCAGATAAGTAAACCAGAACTACCAAAGGACCGTCTATACCACTCCAGAGCACATACCTTGTGATAGTTAAGAGAGCCTAAGTGGAAAATTGTTTAGATCAGGTTGTCCCTGGCGTGTCTGGGGGGCTATCCTAATTAACGTAGTTGAGGTAGGAAGACCCAGCCACTGTGGGTGGTCCATTTCCTGGACAGAGGATCCCAAACTTGACAATGGAGAAGGCAGCTTGAGTCTGTGAGTGCTTAACACATTGCGTTCATTGGATATGGCAACACCAGTTGCTCCAAGTTCCTGCCTTGACTTCCCTACAATGGCGGATGGTGACCTGAAAACATGAGCCAAATAAGGACTTTCTCCCGTAAGTTGCTTTTGACAGGTTCTTTTATCAGAGCCATAAGAAATGAAATGAAGAAGTATCTGGAAAGGCCCTAAGTCAGCATGCCACAGAGAAGCCTGCACTTCAGTGTTTATTACTGAACTATTGACAGTAGCTAAGTTAGGGAACTAGGTGTCTATCATTTTTAATGTGTTACATGTACGCAATAGAGTTTTATTCAGTTATGATAATAATGAAATGCTGTTGCCTGGAAAATGGATGCAACTGGAAATTGTCATATTAAGTGAAATAAGACTGACTCAGAAAGAGAAATGCTGTGTGCTTTAATTTCTCATTTATGAATCCTAGAGTTTTATAGACACATTAAATAGGTACATATATATTTATATCATATGTTATATATATGATATATATGACTAACAGGTGTGAGGTGTGCAGAAGGGATACAAGAGGAAGTATGGGGCTGGATGTGATCAAAATGCATAATATACTTACATTGTCTTCATGAAACCCAACAATGTGTACAATGAATATACAGCAATAAAAATATGAAATGGTTGGTATTTGAGGTAACAGTTCTGCTAACTAGTGTGATTTGATCATTCCATAATATGTATCTGTATCAAATGCTGCGTTGTGCCTTAAAAATGTTCACCAGTATTTGCTGTCAATTGATTTTTTAAAAAAATAAATGGAATAAATATTAAAAACTAGAATCAGACTGTGAAATGCACCTTTTACAAAATGTAACAATCTACTAGGACTGTGCTGATGCGAGTTTGCACATCCTCTGAAGTGGATGAATGTAGGTGTGCCATGATGTAAGCTTGGCATTTTTATTCTTTAAAACCTGTGACAAGGTTGAAGAGATGGCTCAGAGAAGAACGTCTTTGGTACTAAATCTTGAAGATCCACATTTGGAGACACAGCACCCACATAAAAAGTTGAATGTAGTGACCTATGCCTGAAATTCCAGTGCCTGGGAAGAGAAGATGGCTAAGTAGAAGGTTTTGAGACTTCATCTCAAAAAACTAAGGTGTAGAGTAAGGAGGAAGACATCCAGTGTTGACCTCTATCCTCCACATACAAATGCATGCCTGCCTGCATACATGTGTACATGCACAAACAAACATATACACACATATACCACACATACATCCAAACATGTCTGTAATAAATGCTCTTACACATGAAAAATAATACGCATATATATTGAATACATTAATAATTCATGCGTGCCCAGTCATGTCTCCACTTCATCTGGCAACACTTGTTTTTTACGTTTTTAAATGGTAAAGCAATTCTCCTATCACCCAGTGGGCAATGACCAGGGATGTAGCTTGGTATCTCATGTACACAGGACAGCTCCTTACCCAGCAAGCAATTCCACCATGAAAACGTTAGTAACAAATGATACCAAAGGTATGGCAACATTAAAGGCAAGGGGAGCCTACTTACAATGCTTGTTATTCCTCAAGAGCATGCATATTTTCAGTTAGATTCATAGTCTTTCTCCTTTGTTCTCTAATGCAGAAGTTTCTCTTGTCATTTAACTGGAAGTTATTGCCCAGAGAGAACCCATAGCTAGTTTCTGGTTGGACTATCTGAAGAGATACAGAATTCACAACACTTGCATATGCAAACCATAAATCCTTATTCCCTTTCCCTTCTCCAGAAACCAGGCTTCCATTTTTTAAGATCACTGCTCTCCCAGCTCTACCTTAATAGGTTAAAAACAATTCCCAAGGCTGGAAAGATGACTCAGTTGATAAAGTGTGTACCTCACAAGCATAAATACTTGCGTTCAGATCCCTTGAACCCACCTAAAAAGTCAAGCATGGCGACACACAGGTAATCCCAGCATCAGGGAGGTCCCTGGAAGCTCATTGGTTCACTCGCTTAATCTGAATGGGGATGTTCCCGGCTAGAGAGATCCAGTCTCATACAAAAGGTGTAAAGCTGTCCTCACACACATCCACTCAGCACACAAACACAAGCATATATATTGAGTGGCTCATATCCACCTAGAACTCCAGTTCCAGGGAATCTGATGTCTTCTTATGGCCTCTGAGGGCACACATGAGACAAGAACACACATACACATAATTATATATTTTTAAAGGGGACGTGAAGTTGGAATGTGGACACGGGGTGACTTGGAGAAGTTGGCAGTGGGCAAATGGATAGCATGATATTTTATTATGTACATGCATGAAATTCTCAAATAATTTTTTAAATCTAAATAAATTTTTTAAATGAGGCATTGTAAACCACACTAAACATCAAGTCACAGTCCAGAACAGGCATTGTGAATTCTTGATAACAAAGTACTAAGAAAACACTACCAATTAATAAAAAAGATAAGTAACCCAAAAGAAAAAACAGAGAAAAGCTATAAAAACACACCACACAAAGGAGAGAACCCAGAGGACCAACAAACATAAGAGACTGTCAATTTCATGAAGAGTCAGGAAGACACAGACAAACCACCAGTGAAATGTCATTTCATACCCACCCAGCTGGCAATGACCCTGGAGACAAACAAGACTCAGTGCCAGTGGGGATACAGACATCGGGAAGCTGCGTTCTCTGCCAGCCTGCAGGGCACTCAAGCATTGCCTTGTGGAGAAAAGTTTGACAGCAGTTGGTAGAAGAGAAATATCCACCTGCAGGTGTCTGTCCTAAAATCCCTCACACAAGGGCATGGGAGACTCCATGGGAAGATTGGCACTGTCAGCAGTTATGAGAACTTTCTAACCACTATCCAGTGCAAGCCCCTGATGGTCATAAACTGATGACACACTCCTGCAATGGAAGACCCCAGGGCAGTTCAAATGACCGAAGAGACACACCAGGCACCAGAGGGCACAGAAACAGAAACAGACAAGCAAACAAAAGATATGATTGTGATGGTTAAAACTGACTGTCCAGTTGACAGGACCTGGGGTGACCAAAGAGACAAGTCTTACTTTAACTACCAACTTGACACAGTTCAGGGGTAGCTGAGAAAGAGTTCTCAATTGAGAGATCACCCAGATCAGACTGACCTGTGGGCATGTCTGGGGGATTGTCTAGACTGGTTAGAAGCCACTTTAACATGGGCTAGTGTCCTGGGCCAAATGAAGAGGGGAGACTGAGAGCTGAGCACCAGCGACCATCTCTCTCTACTTCCTGACTGTGGATGCCATGTGACCAGCTGCCTCCTGCTCCTGCCACCACACCTTCCCCACCACCGTGAACTGTACTCACAAATGTGAGCCAGAATAAGCTCTTCTTCCTCGAGCTGCCCCTTGTCAGACATTTTGTCACAGCAATGAGCAATCCTAATTCAATGGGGTTGAAGGAAAGGAAAGTTATACCATGATAATGAGTATACATTATATATAGCACAAATTGTAATATATGTGTACATTACAGTTACCTGTAGCATGTATATAAATGTTGGCTTATACTTATGTAAACATTAATCAAAACTTAATTTTAAACTTTATTCAATATAAGCAAAATTTTATATACTTATCAAATGCAAACTTTATTATGCTAACTCTAAAGTTTAACTCACACATGATGATGTTTCAAGTATTATTTCATGTGTATATTGTCATACACAACAGTAACAAGATTCCACAGTACTTGCCTCTGAGAGAAGGTTGGAACTAGGAAGCACACAAAAATAACTCTGTCTTATTTCTTTAAAAAACATTTTTTGAGATAATGCCTCAGGTAGCCCAGGATAGCTTTGGACTTCTGATCCTCCTGCCTCTACCTCCACAGTTCTAGGGTTACAAGTACATGCTACCATACTCATGTGTGTATTTGTGCGGGTGTATTAAGGCAGTACACATGTGTGTTTTTGCAGGTATGTTGAGGTGGTACACCTGTATATTTGTGCGGGTGTGTTGGGGCAGTGCACATGTGTGTTTTTGGAGGTGTGTTGGGTGGTGCACATGTGTTTGCGCATATGTGTTGGGTCAGTGCGCACGTGTGTTTGTGCAGATGTGTTGGGGTGGTGCACATGTGTTTGTGCAGATATGTTGGGTCAGTGCACATGTTTGTGCAGATGTGTTGGGTCAGTGCATGTGTGTGTTTGTGCAGGTGTGTTGGGCAGTGTACATGTGTGATTGTGTAGGTGTGTTGGGATGGTGCACATATGTGATTGTGCAGCTGGGTTGGGACAGTGCACATGTGTGTTTGTGCAGGTGTGTTGGGGTGGTGCACATGTATATTTGTCCAGGTGTGTTGGCAGAGCACATGTGTATTTGTACAAGTGTATTGGGGCAGTGCACATGTGTACTTATACAGGTATATGGGGGCAGTGCACATGTGTGTTTGTGCGGGTATATTTGGGTGGTACACTTGTGTGATTGTGCAGGTGTATTAGGGTGGTGCACATGCATGTTTGTGAATATGAAGGCCAGAGGTCAACCATGGGTGTCTTCCTCAATCACACTCTCTAAACCTTATTTTCTGAACAGAGATCCCTTGAGTTCAAGAGCTCAAAACCAGCCTGAACATCACAGGGATTTCATGTTTCAAAAAACAAGAAACACCATAATAATCATCAACTGGATATAGGTAAATAGGTATAATTTGTGATTTTTTTTATTTCTTAAATTTTTACAAAATAAAAATGTGTATTGATGCCTATAGGTTTCATCCTTTGAGAGAAGGGAGGGCTGGGTGACCTATTTATACCTTGGGGTCTGGTGGAGGGCCAGACAAAGGGAGAAAGAAATGAGTGCTTGATGGAGTATGCTATGGGTCTGTCTGGTCAGGAGGGAAGGCCTTCAGAGCATGCTCAAACACAGGTCTGTCTGGTCAGGAGGGAAGGCCTTCAGAGCATGCCCAAACACAAGTCGTCTGGTAAGGAGGGAAGGCCGTCAGAGCATGCCCAAACACAGAAGTGACTCTGGCTTCTTGGAGAATGGAAGAGGTCAAAGCAAGTGATGCCTGGGGACCTTCCTAGACAATAATAGATAATCCAAAATCCATTTCAATTTGGCTTAGAAAAATGTATCTATTCCCTCACTTCAAGGCAGGAGGTTCTGGTATTCTTAGAAGTCACACTGCTATCAAAGTCCCAGATTGAGAGCTGACTGAGGAAGAGGTATTGAGGTGCACAGTGCTCTGACCTTCATTCAGGATGTCCCAGGCTGGGCCCCAGAGAGAAGTTACATCTCTCAGGCAGAAACAAACCAGGGTCTTTCAACACCTCATTCTGAGATCCTCAAGGAAGTCGTTTTCCTTTCAAAGCAATGTTTCCACATCTGTGAAGGAAAGATGGTAAAATAACAACTTGATTCTCTCTAAATCAGGGGAGCACCTTCATGTAGAGGTGGGCACACACCCAGTTTGTGCACACTCAGTTTGAACGTACTAAGTTTGTGAGCACCCAGTTTGTGTGCACACCCAGTTTCTGCGCACCCAGTTTGTGCACACCCAGTTTGTGTACCCAGTTTGTGTGCATCCATTTTGTGCGCATCCAGTTTGTGTGCACACCCAGTTTGTGCACCCAGTTTATGCACACCCAGTTTGTGTACACACCCAGTTTGTACGCACCCAGTTTGTGTACACACCCAGTTTGCACACCCAGTTTGTACACCCAGTTTGTGCACATCCAGTTTGTGTGTACCCAGTTTGTGTGCACCCAGTTTGTGTGCACCCAGTTTGTGTGCACCCAGTTTGTGCGCACCCAGTTTGTGCGTACCCAGTTTGTGCGTACCCAGTTTGTGTGCACCCAGTTTGTGCACCCAGTTTGTACATACCGAGTTTGTGTGACCCAGTTTGTGCGCACCCAGTTTGTGTGCACCCAGTTTGTGTGCACTCAGTTTGTGTTACCCAGTTTGTGCACACCCAGTTTGTGTGCACCCAGTTTGTGTGACCCAGTTGTGCGCACCCAGTTTGTGTGCACCCAGTTTGTGCGCACCCAGTTTGTGCACACCCAGTTTGTGCACACACATGCCCGAGGCGCTCTGCAGGCCATCTGCCTCTCAGTCCAGAAAATCGTGTTAGTAACTGTCCCTGTGGTTCTTTCCAATAATTTGCAGTTAATGAATTAAAAGGGACTAGCAAGGTGACTCCATCAATATAGCATTTGCTGTGAAAGCATGAATACCTAAGTTTGTCTCCCTAGCATCCATGTTTAAAAAAAAAACAATGACAAAAAAACAAACCCAAGCACTATAGTATGAACCCATGACCTCAGCATTGCAGAGGACAGAAACAAGGGGATTCCTGGGGTTCACTGGCCAGCTAGTGTAGTTCAATGCTTGAGCTCCAAGTTCAGTGACAGAGACCCTGTCACTAAAACATAAAGTGGAGAAATAATTGAAGAAGACACTCAACACTGACCTCTGGTTTCTGGAAAAACACACACACACACACACACACAAAGGAGCTGAACACTAAGTGCTAGTGGTAAAAGAAATTTGAATAAATTCACCTACCATAACTGTTTATAGAGGGAAGGGTAGGCTTCATTAAGCACAATTATATAGAAATATTGCTCCTTTCTAGATATCATCCTCAAGTTCTTAAACCACCTCTGCCTCAATTTTTTTGTGTAAATGTCTCAATTTCCTTTCGTGCAGATACAATATAATATAACCTTCCTTGTGGGAGCATAACTCTGTAAGTTCTATGGTCCTGAGTGCTGTCCTCAGAGCTCTTACATATATACAGATGAATAGATAGATGATAGGTAGATATAAATAACAGATAAATAGTAGATGATAGATAGATTAGACAGATAGATAATAGATATGGATATAGATAACAGATAAATAGTAAATGATGATAGAAAATTGACAGCTAGATAGATAGATGATTGACAGATAGATGATAAATTATAGATAGAT
>LOJH01015436.1:342-23447 GCA_001685095.1 Ellobius talpinus | reverse complement strand
TTCTGGTGTTATCATGTTGTTTTTTCAGATTGTTGGAAGAATTCTTGCATTGGCCCCTGCCCACCTCTTCCTACAAATGCCCTCCTATGGATCTTCTGGTACAGGATCAGCCCTCCTTGCTGGCCAGGGACCTTGCAGACAAAAGGCCTACCTTGCTGCAGGCAGGCTATTGAAACAAAGGAACTCCAGCCCGGATGCACTCACCATCTGGTCCCAGCACCCAAACAGGCTGAGTTGGGCAATCTATGGCCCCAAAGAAGGGAAGGGAGGTGGTACCTGAAACCAAGCTGTGATGGGGTAGGAAGAGAGCTGTTTGTTACTCTTAAAAACTTATTTTTGATGTTTCCATACTTGGAAGTCAACTTTCTCAGTGAGAAAACATTCCATATTTTACATGATTACTGTTCCGGATGTATTTGTTGTCAACTTTTATTCTTGGCAAAATGTTATCTTGTAAAGCTTTATACTTATTTTTCTTAATGTGTTTTTTTCTGAACATCAACATTTATGTGACAGGACATATCAAAAAACAAGATACTGAAACTTGGGTGCTTTGGTGCTGGACTTCTGACTTTGTTTAAATTTGTTCTGACAGCATACTAATGGATATTAACTTCTTTAGTAAGACTGAAAAGTTTTCACATTCTGTTGCCTTCTTAGGACCCCAATATCTGAGTCAATGTACTACTTATTAGTAGTTCCAGTATTACCATTCTCACCTTTTTATTTTTATTTTTGCTATAATTGTATTGCATCAACTCAGATTAGCATTCTCAAGGCATGGTTGAGTGGACTTGTAGCTTTTTTTCTCCTTTTCTTCTTGGATATGAGAAAAATGCCCATTCCTCACTCTGCCATGAATGAAGAAACTTTATTTAATGTGATGGCCTTTTTTATCATTACCCCCACTGGTTCAGACCACATAAAACTTCCATGCTTCTTCCAGAGCTTCAGTTGCCTGATCCATTTTCCTTTAATAATATCCAGAAATTAGAAAGAGACAGGATGTCTATTATGCATGAGTATATAAAGAAAATATAGAACATTTACATAATAGAATATTAGTAGCTGTTTTGAAAAATCTACAAATCAAAAAATTCACTTGTAAGTGGATAGACCTAGAAAAATCATCCTGAGTTAAGTAACTCAGATCCAAAAAGAAAAATACAGTGTGTATTTGCTTATATGTGGCTGTTAACTTTTATATCTCTGATAACCAGGCTAATGAACCACAAATATTAGAATATGTAGCTGGACATGGGTTGGGAAGAAGCTGAAATTCAAAGATTAAACAGAAAGTGTGAAATAAGAGGGAGGCAAGGGATGTAATATAAGGAGGGATGGCTACGTTGAATTGAAAAACAATTTGAGAGAATATATGGCACCTCCTACAGTAGAGGTCTTTTAAAATATATACATTTACAAAAGAAATATAAATGTCATTATCAGATTATAGGGGAGACAATGTCATGACTAGATATCTTTTATCAACAAATTAAACCTCCAGTGTATGTAATAAGATACAATAAATTGAGTTGTTGGCCAAAAAGTTTCCAAAGAAACCCCCAAATAGTCCAGTTTATTGTCAAGGATATTAAGTGTTCTAAAAATTGATAGCAAGGCCTATTTTTGAAGACAACATGTATAAAATTTGAAATATTGAAAAGTTGATCTCATTCCTACCTAAAGCTTTCACTCCTACTGACTAGATTTTTGGTTTTTATTTTTTCTTATGCTGCATACTACTAGAAAAGAAAGGTAGGCACCAAGGTGCTGTGGGACAATGGTCTTGTATTGTATAATAATATTCTGACTGGCCAGTAGCCAGCAGAAAGTATAGGAGGGGTGACCAGGTAGAAAGTACAGTCAGAACAACAAGAACGGGAGAATTCTGGGACTAGGAAAGGTTGAGTCTAAGTCATGAGCCAGATACAGAGGAAGCAAGATGAGAATGCTGTGTTGATAAAAGGTACCAAGCTATGTTGCTAATATAGACAAGAATTATGAGCTAACATAGAATATAAGAGTTAATAAGAAACCTGAGCTAATAGGCCAACCCATTTATAATTACTGTAGACCTCTGTTTGTTTCTTTGGTACTGAATGGTTGTGGGGCCAATGGAACAGAAACCTCTGTCAACAAAATTGCACCCAATGTGGAGTCTGAACTCAAAACCCTGAGATAAGAGTCTCATTCTCTATTGATCTGAGCTAGCTGGGGGAAAATGGCACCAATGTGGACAACTACATCCACATAAAACCTGACAGAACTTGGGAAGTCATTCTAGACACAAAAGAACAGAGTTAAGCAGAGCTTCATGGTAGAAGAATTTTCTCAGGTTAGTTTTGTTTGCTAGAGTCCAGTGTGTCTCATTTAAGAGAGGCTTCCTGACTCAGCTTTAGCTGCAAAACCTTGCAGCTCTTTTAAGAAACCACACCATCAAACACTTAAATGGTGTTTATGAATAACTGACAGCATGTTTCTTGGTGGTGACAGGGACCTTGAAAATCTATAGAGTTCTGGCAATAAAATGGCTCCCACCATACCTCTGCAATGAGACTAGACTCTCAGAAAGCTAAGGAATGGGGTGGTCCCAGGCATCAAAGCCACATCTTTAATCCTAGCCATATCAATTAGCAAATTAAAGACCCACACGGTCAGAAAAAGAGAGCTATACAGTAAAGATAGATTAAGATGAAGAAAACCTCTAAATGGTTTACAGTGTAGTTTAAAACACATGTGGAATTGGGAGAGAAAAGAAAAAGGAAAATGTCCTTAAAAGAATAAAAAGAGTAGTTGGGTGTCATGGCACACACCTTTAATCCCAGCACTTGGGAGGCAGAGGCAGGTGGATCTCTGGGAGTTCAAGGACAGCCTGGTCTACGGAGTGAGTAGCAGGGCAGGCAAAGATGCCCAGAGAAACCCTATCTCAAAAAAATTAAAATTTAAAATTAAAAAGAAAAAATGGAGTTTAAAATAAAGCCACATAAAGATGGAAAATACACAAAGAATCTGGATATTGTATGCTATTGTGTTGTCCTTGAATTGTTTGATGGCTGAGAAAGGAGAAACAGAAGCTAAAAGACATTTGATTATAAATTCTGCTGGATTAATTGAACATACATATTTTGAAAAAGACTTGACTTCAAAATTTAAGTCAAAAGATATGTTACTTTGGACCGGAGGATTTGCTTTTGTTTCTACCAGAAATGAGAGGCTGTGGATTCATTTTGGGTTAAGAAAACTCAGGTTTGATCAAGGAAAACCACCTGAAAAATCTCCAATATTTGCAGATAACCCAGATGATCCAACATTTCAGAGGACCTCTATTGGAGTTTTCCCTGAGTTCTACATCCAGAACAGCCTCAAGACTGCTGGATGAGATAATCAAGACTCACAAAATATTCCAGTCAGGACTTGACCATGATTCTAAATTTTCTTTACGTCCCCTAAGATTATTAGCATTCTTAATTAGAAGGAAGTAGCTTGGAAAAGTTCACCCACATTCCCCAAAAAATGGACTATAGATGTTAGTTACAAGTTGTTATGGATAATGGTTAAAAAAAAAAGCTAAACAGAGGAAATTGGGTTCAGAGTTCTTTTTTGAAATAAAAGGGGAAATACTGTGAGACAATGGTCTTGCATTGTTTTAAGAAAACACTGATTGGTCAGTGGCCAGGCAGGAATTGCAAGCAGGGCAACCAGGCAGGAAGTATTTGCAGGGGGACAAGAACAGGAGAATTCTGGGAAGAAGAAAGACTGAGTCTACAGTTGTGACCCAGGTAAAGAGGAAGCAAGATGAGAATGCCTTGCTAATAAAAAATACTAAGCCACATGGCTAACACAAGCAAGAATTATGGATTAATGTAGGATGTAAGAGTTAAAAATAAGCCTGAGCTAATAGGCCAACCAAATTAATGCAGGTCTCTGTGTATTTCTTTGGGTCTGAACAGCTATGTGACAGGGCAGGACAGAAACCATTTTCAACACCAAAAAACCTGCACATCCTGCAATCTATGGTGATGGTTTCAAGATACATATTTGCATGATTTCTAATGAGAAATGGTCTCATTTTCATAGCCAAG
Source organism: Ellobius talpinus (assembly GCA_001685095.1). Taxonomy (NCBI): domain Eukaryota; kingdom Metazoa; phylum Chordata; class Mammalia; order Rodentia; family Cricetidae; genus Ellobius; species Ellobius talpinus. Next base: position 19,362 of record LOJH01015436.1, on the reverse strand, counting down.
TTTTAAAATGTTATGTAGTAATGACACTTTTAAATAAACACCATTCTCTTTTTTATAATGTAATATACTGTCAACCAACTTTGCATATATTATATTAAAATAATATACAGCATATATGCATATAATCCTGTGCATTTCAGCACACAGTTGAGATTAAATGTAATATTGCTGAATATTTTTATTTATATTTCTATGGTCTCAATGTAATATTTAATCTCAAAGTATATCAGTATTTAAAATGTTATTTATATTTTATTAAATGCATTTAGCTTATTTTAACTTGGCATGATTTTGTAAAAGTAAATATTTTTGATTAAAGAAATTTTTAGAGATCAATGACATTTTAAGTAAATGGAAACATCTGTGTTTTGATAGCATCACTCTCTCTAGCAACATAAAAGTCAGATCTAGTTTCAGATCTCTGACTAAAGCATATTTATATTGAAGATAATTAAATACATACATATATTATATACATATATAATATATATGCATATATACTGTAAGTTTAAATTTTGGAAGCTAATTTATGTTTTAAGACAGTTAATTAAATGTTAACTTATATACGTACCTTCTAAATTAGACATACTAGTATACTGACAGAAATTGAATCCTTCTCTTTAAACCAAGAGGAAATTTGTATATAGATACTGAGCTTGAGTAGTGTTATGTGACATCTAGACTTTGGTACTATGTAAATTACTCTGTCAAAAAATTAAGATGCTTTTACAGAAAAAATGGGAGGTCAGATGATTTATGAAAAAATTATGACTTATTTAAAGGTAAGTCAGTTCTAATATTTGAAATTAAATTTGCTTACTTCATTAAATCACTGAATTTTTGTTGGTAGAGAATAAGTGGGTGTTGGCATATATTCAGTAAAAAGCTAAGAATATATTCCACATATTGACATACATGCTAATAATTTATAAAAGAAACATCTCTCAAAAACTATCAGATTTCCAAATATAGGTTCTTATATCTTTGTTTCAAGATACATTTAAGTTCTTCCATATTTTCATTAAGTAACTGATTTTAAGATCTTAGTTTCTGAGTGAGGTATCCCAGAATCAGAAAGAAAAATATTATATATACTCATTCATAAGTAGCTTTTAGACATTTTTTTTAAAAAAGAAAGAAATATAATTCAAACTCAGAAAACTTAGACAAGAAAGAAAACCCTAACAGAAACATACATGAATCTAACATAAATGGAAAGTAGAAAGAGACAAGATCTCCTAAGTCAATTGAGAACATGGGGACCATGGGAGAAGGTAAGAGGGGAGGGGGTAAAGGAAGGGAGCAGAGAAAAATATATAGCACAATAAAAATAATTTTAAAAAGACCTTAGTCTGGAGTTTAATTAAGTTATCTTAATAAATTACTTGATGTTTATGTCTTGCAAAGGCTTATTTTTACATTGTTTAGGTGTAAGCTATGTTTGTATAAATGTCTGCCACTTGTGTGCAAATGTTCACAGAGCTCAGACAGGTGTTGGATACCCTAGATCTGAAGTAACAGGCAATTGCATGCTGCCACATAATGGATCCTGGAACAGAAATCCTGTCCTCTAGAAGATCAGGAAGTCAACACAAAAGCTGATCCATGGCTTCTCACCCCTTTTCCTTTTTATTAAAATCATTTTATCATTTGTTTACATCCCAACTAAAGTTTCCCCTCCCTCTGTTCCCCTTAATCCTTCCCCACTTCCCCTCTGACCCCCATCTGTTACTCCTTTTCTATGTAGAAAATGGAAGGCCTCCCATGGATATCAACCAAACATGGCTTATCAAGTTCTACTAATATTAAGCACCTACCCTTGTATTATGACTGCACTTAGCAACCCAGTGAGAGGAATAGGGCTCCAAAAGCCAGCAAAAGAGTAGGAGACAGCACCAGCTCCAAATGTTAGAAGTTTCCAAAACAGACAAAGCTACATACGTGAAGCATATATGCAGAGGGTCTACTAAGGTCAGTCCCATGCAAGCTTCCTTGTTTTCATTTCAGTGAGATCCTATGAGTCCAGGTTACCTGATTCCGTGGATTTCTTGTGTCCTTGACCTGACTCCTCTGGCTTCTACAATCCTTCATCCCTGTCTTCTGTATGATTCCTGAGCTCTTCCTAATGTTTGACTGTGGGTCTCTGCATCTGTTTCCATCAGTTACTGGATAAAGGCTCTCCGATGACAATTGGACTAGGCAACAATCTGTGAGTGTAGCATGGTGGTGGTGGCCCATGTCTTTAATCCCAGCACTCCAGAGGTAGAGGCAAACAGATTTCTGAGTTCAAGGAGCGCAATAATAACAATTCCCCCAACACAAACACACACACACAGAACACACACATACACACAGACACACACATACACACAAAAGCCACAAGATCTTCAGAAGCTTCCTACTTAACCAGAAGCCAGGTCAGCTCCCTGAACCTGGAAGAAGACGGCATTCCTCTGCTAGTGGCCTCCTAGCATAATCCTAACTGTCGCTCTTATCTTTGAAATCCTAATTTGGCCCACTTCTCTGGTGGGAGCTTTCTAAACTATCAGAGGCCAGGTCAACTCCCTGAACTGGCTCCCTCCACTATATTTGATGTTCTTAAATGCATTCTTGATAGATTTTGAAACAGTAAATGTGTAAATGTAAAAAGTCAGCTGAATAATATATTTACAGTACCACTTAATCCTTTAGATTACTACACACCACTTAAGTGTGTACACTATTGTTTGGGGTTTGCTTATTCAGTTTCACATAAATGATTTTTCATAGGTTGCCACTGTTGGCAACAAATCACTTTTTTAAAATTCTTTGTTGTGTCAAGAAAACAATGCAGCTATTTATATCAATATAATATATGCAGATATGTAATTAGGAATTTATTCTAGTTACTATCTTGCTTCCTAACAACAATAAAACTCAGTCAGTTGATGACATGTTGTATTTCAACACAATTCTTCTAATAATGTTAATAGTATATAGTTAATTAATCATTACAAACATTACTTTATCGGTAAACCCCACTTGTGACTCACAGATTATATTTTGTCAGAGATTTTTTTCCTTGCAAAATAATAAAATGTCAAGCAAATACATTTGGGGTTAAAAACTGCAAGATTTGTTTCTGGATAATAATTTATTTTAATTCACAAAATACCATTTTAGTTATAAATATAGAAGGAAAAGTGAGGGGCAGATGCAGTTGATCACATACAAAATTTCTTCACTTGCCAACAGATGTGCACTTCAACTCAAACATCTGTGTGCTCTTTTTTGGTGTCTATTCATGCATGAGTATGTAATTTATATTAATTTATAAAATGATCTTAAGAAAGGGTTGCTCAAATGGAATCAAAACTTCCAAAATTTGCATGCTTTTCTAATCAAATTTTTTATAAGAAAGAAGCAATAGAATTTAAATTCAAAATTGAAAATTGTATTTACAATTTTAAAATGGTGAGTCCATTCATGCTTTGAAAATGTTACCAGTAATTTTGATAGCCATCTTTAAAATTTTGACAAAAAATTAATGCCTTATTATAGTTATTTCCTCTGAAACATTAATAAAGATAATAGTGTGAAACAATATGTTTTATTTAATTTAGTTTCTAACTAATAATAAATTAAAGTAATTTTATTAAAATGATTATCAGTTAATTAAAAAATTTTTCATTTAATATGAAGAAAATGCTGAAGTCATATCTAATTGGCTAGGGATTTTTATCTTTGTAAATACAGTCTCCGTCAATGAAATAAAATTTAAATTATGCTCCTTTATGTCTTCATGATTACGGCTCACCTAAAAGTGTTAATTTGAAAATGTTACTCCAGTAAATTGTTTGAAGTGTGTTCATTAACTCTTACATGTGCTATCTGACTTTTTCAACAACAATAGATATCTTCAGAGTTAGAACTGTGGTTTCCACAGTCCAGGTTGCCAGTCAATATTTTTGATATTCTGCAGCCTAAGACTCCATCTTAATTATTTCTACAATTATAATTTTCCTACCCAACTAATGAGTAATTGATTACCTTCTCAGGTGGCAAATATTTCTACCTAACAATCTTCTCCTTCCTAGGCACAGTAAAATGTGACTTTTTCTCTTACATGGAAAACACTGGCTATGTTTGTAACATTTACCTTTTTGAGGATCACCTAGAAATTCTCTTTAAAAGTGAAATTATATAGTAAAGTCTTTCGCCCCCCCCTCATTCGTTCTCTCCCCACCCACTCTTTGTGTGTGTGTGTGTGTGTGTGTGTGTGTGTGCGTGTGTGTGTTTCCTTCCTCCCTCCTCCCTGGCATTCTTTTTCTATTTTGTGTTCCTGATATTGTCAATGTCCAGCTGCTGGGAAGGCTTCAAGCGTGTTCCTAGGGTGTCTCATTTCCTTGGCCCTCATACTCCTCGAGAGTATTTTGCCTTATCTATTTTCTCATTTAACTTCCTTTTTGCTAAATTCCTGTTTACTGAAGGAGATAATTAACTCTGGGTGATTATGATAATTTTGTCTTCACTCTCCAGTTATGCTCCCAGTAGGCACACACACAGCATGCTTAGCACTCTGGTTTTCTGTTCTCAGAGAGCTGCAAGCTCTAAGAAGTAGCCTTTGCTGTTAGTGTTTTGGATTGATACATCAATACCCCAGATGCCTCCTTAACTCAAACATCTGCCTCACTCTAAAATAGTATAGGAAGTTTCAGGATTTATCTCTGGTTAATTGTCCTTCTCTCAACCATCACATTCTCTCAACACATTAGGTATAGACTGAGTAAGGGAATGCTGGGCAAAGCTAAAAGCTAAGAAATTTTTCTTCTGGCCATTCCTTGCTCATTAAATCCATTTTGAAAAACAAACATTAATAGATAAGAATTTTCATTCATTTTGCGCTACTTATTAAACAATACACTCATAAATATTTATATATGTAAATAATTTAAATTATGAAAATTTCAGATATGTCAGAGCTCACTTTTTATTTGTTTTTTCCCCTATTTTTTGTAGTTTTGAGTAGATTAATTCTGTGGATTCACCTTGATTACACAAAGCTGCAACAGGGTGTGAAGGTTGATAAATTTAGACTAACAGATCTCTGTTTTTAACTGAATTGAAATTTCTTAGGTTTTAGTCTATATTAATTGGATCTTCAATTCTGCGACTCAATATATACAACTTACACATACCTAAAAGACCAGTGCTTTAGATTTTGAAAGGTCTCCCTTGGGCTCGTGTGTTGACTTATGGGGTCTCCAGTTTGTAGCATTGTTTTAAAACATCTTAAAATATTATGAGGCAGGACCTAGGTAGAGGAAAAAAAACACTGTCTTCTATTATTTATCTTGTCAGGGACTAAGGATGACTGAAGAAAGACCCCCCAGACTCGAATAATATGCAAACACAAGAAACATTTATTCTGCAGAAATAGCCAGTAAACAGGTGTCGATCATCCACACAAAATGGCAATGATGACCCAGGATAAAAGCATGCAGGCCCTTTTAAACAAAAACTTGGGTGATTCTAGTATGATGAGATAATCTTTATTCTAAATGGGCAGTCAAGGAGCAATTATATGGGGTGAATGTTGACTGGACAGGGCCAGCAACAATTTCACCCATTGTGGGCTTTTGTTATAGATGATCAGTAACACTGTAACTCTCCCAGCCCCTGCCATCCTTGCAAGGCTCGGTTTTAAGCTGTTTAGCTGATTGACTAAACTTGGCTTGGGACTTCCTGGACACAGGTGCATGCCATTTCTACAAGGAAATTGTTCCTTATCTAAGATGGGCATGTATTCCAGACCCAACAGTATAACAATTTCTCCTGCCTATATCCCCTCTCCTTCCTGAGCACAGAACAAATTTTCTCCCATCTTCACATGGAGTTGGTGTGTCTTTGAAGGGTCCCTGAACTCTCATCTTCCTACTCTTTTGCACTCTATGCCTTTGTCTTTTAATGACAATGGAATGAGTAGCTCCTACCCTATATATACATATTCCCAATATTCCCATTGTCATGACACTCGGTCTTTCCCAGACCCAAAGTAATGTCACCAGTCTATCACAGACAGAACACTCTCAATAAATGATCAAATAAAATTTCCCTTTTTATTTTGTTTAAGATTATTATGAAATTACATCATTCCTCCCTTCCTTTTCTTCCTTCCAAACTCTTAAATATATACATATATATATATATTTATATACACATATCCTTGTTATTTTTGTTCCACTTTGGCTTGTCCATTTGTTTTATTCTTCGTCAGCTCAAGCTTGGTCAGTCATGTTGGTGCCACATTATGGGTATAGCTTTTGATATTACTAGGAAATGTCTCAGAACAAACTCCCTGATGTTTTCATGCTTAGAATCTTTCTACCCCTATTTCCACAATGTTTCCCCATTGTTTCCCCAGATTAAAGTGTTTTGTATCTCCATCATTTGAAACCAGGCTGCACAGCCCTCAATTTGTTTGGTTTGGGTGCTCTGTGAAAAATAAATGAATGGAATTTATGCCCTGACAATGCTGAAGCATGCATGGGCAGCCCCATATATGTTCTGTTGAACTTGTCTATATTGGATTTCAGGTGAATGAGGACGACTGAAGAGGTCTCTTCTTCAAAAGAGTACTAGATCTTATTACATGATGCTAGTGAGCCTCCATGTGGTTGCTTGGAATTGAACTCAGGACCTTTGGAAGAGCAGCCAGTGCCACTCATTGTGGAGCCATCTCTCCAGTTGTTAAGAGTTTCCTCAAAGAGTGATGACTATGCTTATCTGTGGCTTTAAGGACAAATGATTATCGGTTGTTTTAAGGATCTCGTAGGTTTAGTAAATAAGTGGTAGAGGATACTCCTGTAATAAGCATGACTTCGCTCCCACTGAGTAGTTAGCTCTGTTTCCATCACCAAACGTGGTTTCCCTCTAGCTGAGATAGTATAAACAACAGGTCTCAAATTGTAATTTACTTCTTTTCAATTGTTTTTTCTTCCAGATATTGGTCTCATGGTCAGGACATTTACTACCAACTACCACACAGATATTCAAAAAGTAAATCTGATATTCAAAAATTCAGTCTGCAAGGAGGCAACATTAATATTTGTGTTGCTGGGATCTTTTATAAATACTTTTAAAATAAAACACAATAACTTCACTTTTTTTGTTCTTCTCCCTCCAGCCCTTCCAAGTACCTTCCTTCCAACCTTTCCCTCATTCCTGCATTCTCAAATTAAGACTTTTGTGTTATTATACACAAATATATAAATATAGCCCACTGAAGCTGTTTTTGTTGATTGGGTGTTCATGGCACTGTGACTGAGCACTGTGGACTAGATGACAATGAGGGGCCTCATCTCTGTGAGAGAATAATTCTCCCTCTTCCAGTGGTTTTCTCTAGTTCCTTGTCTAAGAGTGGAACATTGTGAAATTTCCCAACCACATTACCATGTTACAGTTGACTTCCTGCTATTCTGTCTCTTACATTCTCTCTGCCCTCCTCTTACACAATGCTCTTTGAGCCATAGAAGCAAGAAGTGTGATGTAGATATAAGGGCTGGCTGTGCTGCATCCATTAGAGCTGGTCTCTTCATGATCCATTTATCTCTGCATTTTGTTCATTATTTTCTGTGATATTCTCCCATTTGTTGTAAAGACAGACTTGCTTGATAATGTGTGTAGGTATCCTTATCTGAGAGTCTAAGAATCAGATTCAGAATGTAGAAAGGCATTATGCTAGTAAAGCAAAATGAAAGTAGTAGCTTCGTTTTTAAGATCCATGCCACTACTAGATCTAGTATGTTGATAGGCTTTCAGGATTAGAGAAGATTTTCTTCCTGTTGAGTGTGCGTTAAGTCCAATTAGATAGCTGTTGGGTAAAAGCAACATGAGTGCTCACTTACTACACATTTCTAGAAAACTTTTCATGTCAGTCATTATTTTGGATTCTAGGTGTGCAACTGGTTATGAATATTGATTGCTTCTGTCTCTGCAGGCTGAATAGTATTTTTGTACCATGGAAGCTAAATAGGAGGAGGAAGGAATTCAGATTAGATCTATCTTGAGTCATACATGAAGGGGATTTAAGTGTCTCCTAAGTATATGTATGTCTTCAGCATTTGGGACTCACCATAAACTGATGAAAGACAACAGGTTACATCAGTAAATCAATAATCTATGTTGTTTGGAAAGCAACTATAGAAAAGGATGTTTCTCATGCCTGATATTGGATTAATTGTTATTCTATGCTTCTTGAGGGGAGCATCATCAGCTCATGTTGTTTTGAGACCTGTGTGGTGTATTTGTCTACACAACTATACTGGTATGCATTGTGCATATTTTGTCAAATATAACATAATGTAATTCCTTAAGACTTTTTCAAACAACTTTGGCTCTATTTGTCACTCATCCTTTCTTCTATTTTTGACCTCCTTTCCACACCTTTAAACTCTTAATTGAAACCATTCTCTTTTTTGTTTCCCACTGAAATCTCTTTAAAATTGGATATATTTGTATATAATGTTAAGTTGCATTGCAATAAAAATTGCATATTTCTGAATACATTTTCAATTGAATACATTCAATACAATGTAATTGAATACAATACAATGTGATTGAATACAATTGCATTATTAATAACTGCCTTGTTTTCCAAATGCTCTCAATGAATCATTTGTCCTGCTCAAATTATTGTTGAAATCCTAATCTCAAGGTGAGAATGTTAGGCTTTTGCTAGAAGATTACACCTTGGAGACAGACATTAATTTCAAATGGATGATACGACTCTCCTTATTCAAATTACCTTAGAGATATACCTATAGCGCCCTAATGATACAGGATGAAGGCTGCTGCTGCTTCATGAGGATGGATGCTCCTCAGACACCTAGTAGACCAGTATTTTTGACTCTATTGTCTGTTCAACAGTGAGAAATAATGGCCTGCTCTTTGGAAGACTCAATCTAAAGAGAATTTCTCATGCTCATTTAAACTAACTAGAAAATCTAGTTCATACATTTTAACTGAGCCTTTAAAGGAAACTATACAATAATAAAATAAAGCTTGCAATTAAAACAAAATATTATTCTCTTAGAAATTAAGGGTCTTTTATAATTAATTTCTTTAGGCATAGTATTGGCAAAACAAACCTATCCTTCCAACAAAAATCTCCATACCATAATATCAACAAGAAAAGGAAAACTTTAATACCAAATGACATTCCTTGAACATGGTTTCAAGTTAACATAAAATTCAAAATATATGGATGGAAGAATTGTGATCTGTAAAGTTGACTAAAGATACACTAATCTCCTGAAATCTTAATGAAAAACAATAGAAACACCGGTTATACCTCATATAGTTTATGAGAAATATATTTATCATGTAGTCACTGATATTCAATTATTACAAAGTCAAGTTTTGAATACCTATAATTTAAGTTATTCTTTTATTCATTCATTCATTCATTCATATGGGTGTCACATATGTAAGTATTTGTACATATGTGTAAACATGTATATATGTTAAAATGCTTATTCATGTGGGCCTGAGATTGATATTGAATATCTTCTTCAATGGCTTTTGCCTATTGAGGGAAGACTTCTTCCTGAACCTGGACCTCAGCACTCATGTTAGGTAACTAAGGTCATGTTAGGTAATGTGGCCAGGTTCTCATTATGTATCACTGGCCTGAAAGTTACTTTGTAGATCATGGTTGGTCTTAAACTCACAAAGGTCTACCTGGCTCTAAGTCCTGAGTGCTGTAATTAAAAAATGTTCTCCAGCATTCCCAGAATGGTTTTGTTGCTCTATCAGACTGTAATACCTTCAAATTAAAGTTTTGTGAATCCAGTGGTTGGTGCATTCAAAGAAAAGTATCCTTTCTTCTAATACAATCTCTTACTCCAGTGCTTATCTAACAATCCCTTGCATATTTCCTAAAGGAGTTGGTGCCTACGTCTACAAGTAATTTTTAAGCCTTCCATGGCAGTTTGCTCATGTAGTCTCTCCTATGCAAATACATAACTGAACACAGGCTGAGTTCACAGCCAAATTATTTTTCTTGGGTACCTAACATACTATGTAACAAATGATTACATATGCTTAGTTACTTAACATATATGTAATAATTTATTATCTTCCAATTAAGTATATTGCTGAAAACAGAAAAAGGTTTTTCTGTTGTGAACAAAGGCATTCATCAAAGTTCACATGCTCAACTAAATTGTCTAGGCTTTTGGAAACATTGATTTTCCTCCTGCTTGGAGAATCAAGAATGATTATGCTCCATTGCAACTGATTGTGCTTACCCTGATCTTTTTACCTTCTGTTTGCTTACATTAGCATGGGCTAATACATTTTTCATTAGAAACTGCATCTCATGCTCATTTCATACTTATTTTTGCACTATTAATGGTTTCTATATTTTGAGACCAAAGCAATCTAAGTGGTGGATAATTATATAAATGGAGGATCATCAGCATGATGCAGGAACTGTTTGGATCCAGTGTTATAAATGTTTAATTTCTGTGATTTCTGGTGTGACCTCCCCTCTCACATGGCTTAATTGCGCTTCTTAAAGACAGCAAGTCCATCAGCTTCAGTAGATGCACTGCCATTTAAGTTGGAATCAAACCCACAGGGGGAAAAAAGATTTAAAAGTGGCAAATGCATTAAATTTCTCTTTCCAGGTTGGACACAGGAGACATTTTATTTATGCTTTGATTGAATTTGGGTTTTATAGACATCTTCAGCTGATGTGTTGGATTTCAACAACAGAGTACAGGACAAAAAAAAGTGAAGATATTGACACTGACACAGGAAGAACTGTTCAGTGCAAAAAGAAAATTAGATACAGATCCAAAAATAATTTAAATGCATTCTGGTCTCAGAAAATCCTCATTTAACATCAAAATATTATCATGTTTTCTTGTGTGTGTATCTAGATGAATACTGATGCCTAGGGCTTATGCAGGCTGGGCAAGCAGCCTACCTCTGAGTAACATAAACAGCAATTTCTCACTATTTTCCTGCTATTTTTATTAATTCTTAAAGATTTCATAATATGTGTTTCAATCATATTCATCTGCTGTTCTCCTGATAATTCCTCTCAGATCTACTTCAATCTCTCCAACTCCTCAACTTCTAATCTTCTTTCATTTTTATAACCCACGATGTATACTTTTTGTTAAGCATATACTTCAACCTTGATGATTATTCACTAGAGCCTGAAGGACCTACTCGAGGCCATACCCTTCCAATAAACTGAGGCCCTCTTGCCTATAAGTAATCAAAAGTCCACAGCTCTACACTTAATGGTAGAGATCAGTGGACACTGCCCTATCCATGTTAGAATGTAGGCTGTTTTGAGCTTGTCTCGGTCTTATGCAGCTAATTGCAGGTGCTAACTTATGAGTTGAGTAGCTCTGACATGTCAGAAATGCACTGATTTGCTTACCCAAACTTGCAATCTCTGGCACCCTCCTCCATAATGCTTCCTGAGTCATCGACAGGAAAATGTATTGTATATGTATAATATATGTGTGTATGTGTGTGTGTGTGTACAAATGCCCTATTTTGATTGAGCATTCCACAGACAGTTATTATATGCACTTTAAACAACTGTGAATTTCTGAATTAACTACTGTAAATATCAAAAAGAAACATTTTTGATAATACCTGAGAGCCTTCATAACTTATTGGTAGACAGATACCAATTTAGAAGGGCAATTTGATATTGTTACCTTTTAGTACAATAAGAGTAATGACATTACCAGTGAGGGCCTTTGAGCTCTCTAGCTATGCATTCTGAGCCAAATCTACAATGTCATCCATGTGTTTCCTACTGTGAAGCAGGCTTTATACAATCAGAAAGTGGTCTATTACTGTGTGTGTGTGTGTGTGTGTGTGTGTTCTAAACAGGTTTTCTATAGTTTTGGCAAAAGACTGAACAAAAGCAACAATCAGATGTTATGGGTTTATTTCATCTTATAACATGCAGGTCACAATCCATCGCCAAAAAAAGCTAGTACAGGACTTTAAAAACGAACTTGGATGCAAGAACTGAAAGTAGAGATGATAGAACACTATTTACCAGTTTTATTCCTCAGCCACCTTTCTAATAAAGCCCAGACCCAATTTTCCTAAGGATGACACCACACACAATGGGATGGACAATTCTATATTAATTAGCAATTAAGAAAATGTTTTATAGGCCTGTCCAGAGTCCAATTGGATCAAAGCAGTTCTTTAGCTGAGGTTGTGTCTTCCCCTATATGTCAAACTGACAGCAAAGTTATCCAGACAATATGTAAATGTGTATGTGTTTGTATGAATTGTATATGGGTATATATGTGTGTGTACACACAGAATGAAGTACTGAATACCCTCTAAAATCCGTCATTTAAGAAATTTTGTTATTTCATTTGTATGGGTGGTTTCTTACATGTACGTCTATGTGCATTTTACATCCCTGATGTCTGTACAGATCACATGTGGGTATTATAATCCCTGGAACCAGAGTTATAGGTGGTGGTGAGTTATCACATGTTGGCTGGAAATTAAGACCTGCTCCTCTAAAATAATATCCAGTGCTCCTAACTGCTCATCCATCACTTAGCTCTTAAAAGTTGTTTAATTTGTAACAACATTGCTGTGACAAAAAAACCCAAAAAAACCCATTGTTTTCTGTCGAACAGGCTATGTACAGAAAGACAAATGCTGGTGGATCTTACATATATGTAAGAAAACATGAAAATCTCACTCATAAAACAGGGCAGTGACGTGATCATCAGAGGCTGTGAATCAAGAAGGGTGGAAAATCAGATACATTAGTTAAAGGACGTAAATTTTCCTTAGTAGTATGTATCAGCAGATATAAATGGTGTATGGTACTCCACTGTTACTACAATTAAAATTAGGGAGTATATAATTAAATGCTGATGAAAGTATATGTTCTTAAGGTTTTTATCCCCAAATGACAAATCAGTAATATGAGGAAGTGTTTATTAGTTACAATTTATATACAGAACAATACATGAAAGTTTAACTCCAAATGATGTACAACTGTTACATGTCAGTTAAACAAAACTTTGGAATCTTCAATATAAAAATAGCAAATAGAATATTGATAAAATAATTCTTTAATAACATCATTCAAGAGAACAAAGCATTGTTAAATATTAGGATACCTATGAAATGTGTTAATTATAGCAAAATTAGGGAAATTATTTATCTAAAACTAACACTTTTAATCCCTGCTCTCAGAAGACAGAGGCAGGCAGGTTTCTATGAGTTTGAGACTGGCCTAGTCTACAAAGTTAGTGCTAGGATAACCAGGACTGTTATACAGAGAAATCTACACTTGTAAAAAAAACATAATAATAGTAATAATAATATTAATAATTATAGACTATGTTAGGTAAAATGATTTGGTGATGTTTAGTCTGAAATCTAACAATAAGAACCAGTTATGATACAAATCAAACATCCTTCATTTTCCTTTGTCAAAATCAAGAAAGGATATATGTCACCTGTTATCCCTTAGTAACTAAAGATGACATAAAATTATATTAAAACATAATAAATTCTTTTTGAAGACGTGAATTAATGGGTTTGACACTTTTTGAAAGTTACGTGGTCTCACTTCCAAGTCCAAGGCCGTTAATTGTGGGGCTCTCTGCAAATCAGGGTCAGCAGAGTAATGATCTACATGAGGCAAGAAAGAAATACAGGCCAACAGGTCTCAGTAGCTGGCAAAGGTTCAAACATCTAGAGTGTGACCATGGGCAGTTTATTTTAGGCATATTATACATAGTATAACTTTGGAAATGTTTCCTGATGCAACATAATCATGTAAAGGAGTAAGTCACAAAACAATCCCTCACCAGTTTGGAATTATGATTAATAAAAGGGTTATTTGTTTAAAGGGAAAAAACTTACAGACCACCATCCTAGACAACAGCCCCCTGCATGACCATGAAAAGCGTCTGGTAGCCAGAAGCGGAGCCCGAAGCAGGAGAGGGAACTGTGTGGATACTGCTGCTTTTTCAAGCCAGAGAGACCGTGCCCAAGTGGACTGGTATCTTAAAGGCTATTGGCTGAAGGAGCGGAAGGAGCTCCGGCAGCAATCATGTGTGTGCACAAGAAGGCATAATTCTTCAATTTTTTTTCAAAGTACATGTATCTTATTCCATGAGGATGGTTTCTATAAATAGGCTATATGTGTTATCTTAAGTGCCCAGAGGATGATCTGGTATGGTCTCAGTCATACAGATAGCTTACTGGTCACCTAGGCTGTTAACTATCTCTGACTGTGTTTATGGGAAACTGGGGGAGACAGATATGCCTTGGCTCAACAGATAGCACAGAAATCACTTAGTCTTTTAACCACCTCCATTCCTAGCTCCCTGGGCAGAGTATGGATTATTCATCTCTTTCCTTTGAAGAGACAAGCCTGAATCTTGGATATATGAGAAACAATTCCACATCAACTATAACTATAAAACCTATCACAATGACTAAAAGGAAAAAACTTATAAATTCCAATGTTAATAAAGACACTGAATTCCAATGCATTTCAAGAAGGAGTATACAGTGATGGCCATCTTGCAAAATGTTTGATTATTGGAAGGTAATATATGCTAATTATATAATTATCCTAAATATCTTTGATATTTAGGTTTATTTTCTATGATGTCTATTCCCAAGGGAATTAATACTGCTTGCAAGCCAAAGGATTGCCCCAATAAAGACACTGTCTTCATAAATATTTATTGTAATAAGTGTACTAGTGGTTATCTGGGGGATTTCAGAGTTTATTTCTTGGTACTAACAAAGAATTAAATCATCAGAAAAGACAGAAGACAAAGCCACAAAGAAATGTAAAAACATTGTATATTCAGTAAGTGAGAATTGCAAAGCTTTAGATGATGACTTCGGTATTTTATTAGAGCTTATTCTTTTCCATTTTGGTCCTGTCTAGTTATCCATCCTAGTTTCTTTTTGACATTTCTCACTTCAGAGTCTATTAGGAACCAGAAGCTATAACTAAGGGAACCCATCCTTGCTTTCCTGTTCACATTCTTCTAATTCTGCTTTAATAAAATAGTAAATAATCTCTATGTTCATCAGTGATAAAAAATTGTAAAATTTATGTAATACAATACTAGAGAGAGAAAACACAAAATACTTATGGTTCTATTTATTCAATAATTGTGTATGCTTCAAAAGTCAGAAAGCTGGGTGAATTCTCTAACTAATAAAGGGTTCATGCCATGTGAGTCTGTGTATTTGAAATTTGACAGCATGCAGCATAGTAATTTCAGAGCTCATGACTCATTCACTGGGCTGTGATTCCTCTCAGACTAATGAAGTCTCCTCAGTACATAAAATTTCTGAACACATAATGGTCTCTATTACAGTTTTGTTTCGAGCTGATTTTGGAAGATATCCCCCAATGTCAGCATCCTAATACCTCTTGAAAAATTAATTATTCTGTATATTAATGACTATTTTAATGACTATTAATTTATCAAAATTTACCATAATAGAGAAAACATGTCTTTCCAGGTACCCTTTCAGCAATATACTGAGGGGCCTTGTTCTGAAAACATTTCATGTTTTATCCAGTTGATTATCAGGTATAAGGAGGGAGTTAGAACATTTTACCTGTACGAAGACTAAAGAAGAGAAAACAGAGTTAGTTAAAAATACAGCAACTCCCCTTTAATTTTCTGTGATCATCTTTTCTCTTTTGCTCTCTCTTGCACTTTTGTGGTCTTGCTCCAGTACAATTCCATTAGGAGATGTGCAGTGTCAGAGAGTTTGCTATGGTTTTTGTACTTTCTATCTACTGTGCCTCCTATGAATTAGATTTGCCTTAGCTATTCTAATTTTAAAGCTACTCAGTAAGTAATGCTCATATTTAAGTCAAAGCAGATGATACTAGACAGATACTGTTTACTTATCCTTCCAAATTTATGCTCACCACTTGAAAAACTATTTAATGTATCTTTTTTCTGACCTTACTTGAAAGTAATCAATTTATGTTCTATATTATTTTCCTAAGTCATGGATTACCAATATATTTCTGTCAGAGACTTGTAATGAAAGAAGAGGGCACTTATGAAGTGATATCTGGGGACCAAAGAGACAATGGTTAATGGGAAAGATAATTATAATTACATTCTATTATGTCATTGATTAGAGTGCTTTTATGAATTAGAAGTATCATTATTCATTGAGACTTATCATTATGAAAATATATTACAGATTTCTTTAATACCATGTCTTGCTGTACTGATTTCAAATAACAGGTCAAAGTGTACTAGTAGCTTTAATTACATATCTAAAAAAATTTAGTAAGGCATTTTAAAATATAAACATCAATGTGTTCATTGATTTAGTCATTATTTTAATTTCCATTTAAATAATATGTAAAACATTAACTAGAATATAACTAATTATATATTAAATAATGTTACTTTATTTTATATCCTAGTCACAGTTTCCCCTCCCTCTTCACTTACCACCAACTTCCACAATCCCCACCCCCTCTGTTCACACCCTAGTCCTCTCATCTCCCTTTTATTTTCAGGAAAGGGCAGGTCTCCCATGAATACCAACAAAACATGGTATATCCAGTTTCAGTAAGACTAGGACTGTCCCCATGTATTAATGCTGCTAAAGGCAACAAAGTATGAGGAAGAGAGTCCCCAAAACCAGTAAAAGAGTCAGAGGCAGGCTCTGCTCCCAATGTTAGGAATTCCACAAGAGGGCACAGTGGTAGCTTGAATGTAATCCGTTCCCACAATCCCAAGGGAGTGGCACTATTAGAAGACGTGGCACTGTTGAAGTGAGTATGTCCTTATTGGAGAAAGTGTGTCACTGTGGGAGCAGGCTTTAAGATCCCCTTTGCTCAGGATATAGTCCAGTGGTCAGTCTACTTCCTGTTGCCTGTAAGATGTAACACTCTCAGCTCTGGCTTCATGTCTGCCTGCATACCACCATACTCCCTGTAATGAAGATAATGAACTGAACCTCTGAAAATGTTATGAGTCATCATGATTCAATGTTTCCTTTGTAAGAGTTATTGCTGCATGTATTTGAATTGGTATTAATAATAAAAACGCAGAGTCAGGCAAAAGGGGTGAAAGCTAGAGTTCTTACTTCTACCAATGCTCAGACCAAACAGGCCATCCTGTCCTCAGACTGCGTCCTCAGACTAACTACCTAGACTGCAATCTCTGACTGACTGCTGTTCAGATTCCATCTGTCTCCACCAAACCTCAGACTGCAATGAGCTTGTTTCCTCCTGCCTTATACTCCTCTCTCCATGCAGCCATAGCCCTCTGTCTCCACCTCCCTCGTGCTGGGATTAAAGGCGTGGGATCCCAAGTGCTGGGATCAACTTTGTGTGAGCTTTGTTTGCTTTTAGTCTAGATCAACATTGTGTAGACCAAGTCGCCCTTGTACTAACAAAGATCCACCTGCCTCTGCCCACTGAGTCCTGGGATTAAAAGTGTGAGCCACCACTCCCTGGCCTCCAGTGGTTTAACTCTGTACTCTGACCTTCAGACAAGCTTAATTTGTTAAAACACACACAAAATATCACTACTGTGGTCATGGTGTCTCCTCACAGCAGTAGACAACTCCAGCTAAAACAAGGACGAAGATGCACAGCTGTAACATATATGCATAGTGCCTTTATCAGTCCCACGCAGGCTCCCTGGTTGTCATTTCAGTCTCTATCAGCCCAGTTTAGCTGATTATTTGGGTTTTCTTGAGGTGTCTTCGACACTTTTGGTTCCTACAATCTTTTCTCTCCCTCTTTTGCAGGATTTTCCAGGCTTTAGATAATATTTCACTATCAGTCTGCATCTGTTTTCATCTGTGTCTGGATGAGGCCTCTCTGATGACAATTGGTCTAGGCACTAATCCGGTCACAGGAGTTGACCAGTTCAGGCTACATATCCGTTATGGTTAGCAGTCTTAGCTAGGGTCATCCTTGTAGATTCCTGGGAGATTACCTTGTGCCAGATTTTAATCTGACCCCCAAATGACCACCTGCTTTCCGGTAGTCTCAGTACTCTAGACCTCTGTTCTCCCCAAACCTGATCACACATTCCCGTCACCACGGGTCCACAGTACACTCACATTTTTTTTTCTATTTCCCCTTACTGATGAGGTTCAAGCAGGCACCCTTGAAATCTGCTTCTTAACTAGTCTCTCTGGGTCTATGGATTGTAGCATAGTTCTTCATTATTTTAATCTAATATCCACTTATGAGTGAGTACAAAGAACGTCTGCCTTTCTGGGTCTGAGTTACTTCAGTCGGGATCATCTTTTCTAGTTCTATCCATTTGCCTTCAAATTTCATGATGTTATTATTTTTAACAGGCAAACAATAGCCTGTTGCAGAAATATACCACATTTCCTTTGCCAATTTTTTCATGTAATATAATCCATCATATAAATAAATTGCACAAAACATATATACACACACAATCATCTCAACATATGCTGAAAAAAACTTTGACAAATACAAACAACACCCCTTCAAGATAAAAGTCTTAGAGTGATCATGGATACAAGGGACATACCCAGTCATAAAAAAATATATACATTGATCCAATTGTCATCATTAAATTAGAATGAAAGTGTTGTGGGATATTTAATCACACTCTGAAACTCTGATACTGTTAATAAACTTATCCTTAAATCAGACGGTGAAGCCAGATACGGCTTGAAATAAAGTAGTCATACGAAGAAGCATGAAGAGCCAGGAGCCAGGAATAAAGAAAAAGAGATGCATAGGAAGGAGTAGAGGATTTAGATTAGCAGTTTGCTTATTTGCTTGCTTGTTTGGAACTTTTGTACAGAGACCTTTTCTTGATGGGCCTCTTGCCAAGAAAGAAGTCACCTGGTTGTTTTTTGGCTTCGCTGATATAGCAGATTTTGAAGCCAACATTTGATTCCTAAGTTTATTAGTAAATAGAAAGATAGGGTCTATTCCTGTTAATTGATGAAGTCTCAGTTTTC
>LOJH01015435.1:1766-13094 GCA_001685095.1 Ellobius talpinus | reverse complement strand
TCTCTCTCTCTCTCTCTCTCTCTCTCTCTCTCTCTCTCTCTCTCCCCATAATAAAAGCAGCAAGCAGTAGCCATGCCTGGGACTGAATGTCATGCTACCTTGAAATTCATTTGCCAAAAAAATTAGTCCAATACTTTCTAATTTAGCCTGACTCAAGTTCTCAAGACATAATCATAATTCATCCAGATTTTTGACAGAATGTAATGTTAATTAATGTGGTCTAGTTTGTTAGAGTACTTGACCTTCTCTGAAGCCTCACGAGTCAGGCCTCCACCATCTTGCACATCTCTAAGCATTCTATTCTTCCAAGCTCCTTCCATTAAATTCTACTTACAGCAGTCTATGGTTTCTGTGGCCTAAATTTGCAAAAATCCTCTCATTTTCCCTTCAAACCAGCCCCAAAGACTTAAAGACCACATGGTCATGTTTATTACTACAAGGGCCCCATTTTCTGGATCAGTTTTCCATGCCATTAGTTTCCTGCTCCTGTGGTAAAATACTTGACAACAGCCATTTAAGAAAGAAGGTTTTGGCTCACAGTGTGAGGGTATAGACCATCACAGCAGTGGAGTCATGGCTGCAGGAACACGAGGCATCTGGTCACATTGCATCAACACTCAGGAAGAAGAGAAGCAAATGTTCAGCTTGCTTTCTCCTTTTCAGTCTGTGATCCCAATCCGTTGGAAGGTGTTATTCCAAATCTAGTCAAGTTCATAAATCACAGAACCTATCTCTTCATTGTAGGAGCTGCAGGTTGTGAAGGTTGTGTCTCCCTCTATAGTCTGTTGTTTTAACATGCTGATTTATTTTTTGTGGGTGCTGGGAATTGGTGTGGTCCTCTGGAAGAGTAGCCAGTGCTCTTAACCTCTGAGCCATCTCTCCAGCCCCGTAACATGTTGATTTTTGTAGAGCTGTACACTCACACACACAATTATGTTTATGCTTCCTCTTATTATAATCTGATACAATTCGAAGGGAACTAATTTGTTCAAAAGACTCCTATTCAGATAATTACTTTTTAAAAATTTGTTTATTTTATGTGTATGAGTGTTTTTCCTGCATGTATGTTTGTGTACCACATATGTGTCTGATGCCCAACAGAAGTCAGAAGAGGACAGTGGCTCCACTGGAACTGGAATTATGGATAGTGTGAGCCACAATGTGCAAGCCAGGAATCAAACCCAGGTCCTCTGTAAGAACAAATGCTCTTAACTGCTGAGCCATCTCTCCAGCCCTGCAAAGAATTGTTTTAATCGGTGTTTGAAAATGAAAAGATTTTGTAATTTCTTGTCATAAAACAAAAATCATTTATGGAAACAGTCCTTTGCCATGATGCTTGGTTAAAACTGGAACTGTCGAGGTTGCAGAAGTAGATTATATGTGCCTGCCATGTGAGTGTGAGGACCCGAATTTAGCACCCACATAAAAGCCAGGTGTGACATTGCTCACTTGTAACCCTAGCACTGGGGTGGAAGTGGGAGTGGAGACCGGCAGATCCTGGCGCTTGATGACCAGCTACTCCAACCAGCTGGGGAGCTCTGGGTTCAGGGAAGGAGCCCGACTCAAAACAACAAGCGGAAAGCGAAAGAGGGAGACCCAGTGACAACATCTGGCCTCCGTATGCACATATGCACACATGCACATACACTTGCAGACTCTTGTATAAAACATGTACACACCCACCCACTACACATATATCTCTCACACACACCACCCTACACACAAATTTTTAAAACTTGGAGTTGTTTAAATTTAAATAAACCTAAAACATTATTACAACAAAAATAAATAACATAATATCTACAAAGGAGGGTGCACTGTATCTAACAAGATACTTATTTAAAATTAACAAGTAACTATATAAATCAACAGGAAGAGAAGACTTCTTTGTGAAGCAATCCTAATATCTTAGCTATGTTACTATCTTGCTTCCTGGGGCTAATACCAACCACACAGGATTATTGTTACATTCTCTTCATATATCACAGATCCAAGAAAACATGATGGAAATGCAAATATAAAGAACTATTTAGCTACATAGAATTACATACTAGTCTGCTTTTGCATCCTTCTTTCTATTGTCTCTTGATATTTTATTGACACTATAGCTATGAAATGAGCTGGTTCCATATCAGACAAAGGAAAGTAGGGACCATACAGGATTTGTTAATGTATATGAGGAAAGCATAGTTCCCTTCATTTATTGGTTTGAATATTAACCCTCTCCGGGGCTGGCGTGTTTCCTTTCCCGCTGAGTCTGGCCGAAGGCTCTGTGATGTCTTTCTGGCTTGTGTTCTTCTGAGAAAAGAGTCCAGGATCAGTGTGGCAGCACATTCCCCGGTAAAAATAGCCTGAGGACGCTTATGATTAGGTCTCCTTGAAAAGAAGACTTCCATTTTTATCCTTGACATTTATTCCTAACGTATCAATCTGGAGGTGGGAGTCCATCGGCTGTCTTGGGGCTGTTCTCACTATTGATTTTGGACCTTTGAACAGCAGATGCTTGTAAAAGGCACATTCCATGACCTGGGGATGTAGCTCAGTGGCTCTGTGCTTGCTTAGCACGTGTAAGGCTGTGGGTTAAAACTCTACCACTGTCAACAGAGGAAAAGGACGCCCACACTTGTGGGCTGGAAGGAAACACGGTGTTTGGCATCGCCATCCCTGACATGATGCCAAGGAGAGGCCACAGCAGGGTCACAGAGCACAGAAAGGAAAACCAGTCTTGTGGGAGCAATCCTGAGATTCATTAATGTATCTTGTCATTGGTTCTAACATAGAAGCAGCAGGAATCATTCTGGGTCCCTCTCTGGAAGCAAAGAACTACTCCCTGGGAAAGGGAATTTAAATGTGGCTCCTATAGAAAGCACATTAGCATAAGTAACCCACAATTTTAGATTAAAAAGTATCCAGAGAACAAAGGGAATAAAGTATAGAATAAAAAAATCCAAGCTACAGTAATATACATTTCCCCATTTTCCTTTGCTTGTTTTCTCCTTCCCATACCCACAATTACTTCTCAGCTCACAAGCATCACAAATCAAAATAATATGGAAGGAAACCCTATTCTTGTTTGTAAATAAATAAAACACCTAGGATGGTAAAAATACCAATAATCTTGAAATTCAGTTGTAAAACTACCAGAACAGTATGTTCTGCTTTATTAATAAAAACCTAGCAGCTGTTTTACTAAGCCATAACTCTAGAGTAAATTATATCCTAGCTCTCTACAGCATTGTATGTGCTCCGAGCATGTGACTCTCCTACCTGTATCCCAGACACAATTCTCCCACCATTACTATGAAGTTTAATATGCCTGCTACTGTGTCAGGCTCCCTGAGAAGGAGCCTGTGAGGTTTCCTGACTGTGCTGGAGAGTGTTTTGTCAACTTGATACAAGCTAGAGTTATTTGAGTGGAAGGAAACTCAACTGGGCAAAAAGCCCCTCCAGATTGGACTGCAGGCCAGCCTGTGGGGCATTTTCTTAGCTGATGATCCATGTGGGAAGGACCAGCTCACTGAGGGTGGTATCATCCCCTGAGAGGTGGTCCTAGGGCATGTAAGAAAGCAGGCCAAGCAAACCATGAGGAACAAGCCAATAAGCAGCATTTCTTCATGGTCTCTGCCTTAGTTCCTGCCTCCAGGTCCCTTCCTCAAGTTCTGGCTCCGATGAAGTGTAACCTGGAAGTGCCAGATGAGGTGTCTTTGGTCATGATGTTTTACCACAGCAATAGCAACCCTAAGACTGCTTTTGTTCTTCCGGAATGACTGAACGTCTGAAGGGAGTATGATAATTGAGTTCTTTGTGGGTGTGACCATTCATAAGAAGTGCCTTGAGACTTCTCAGGAAATAATTCCAGACTCCTCTGATCTCTTGCTCAAAGTTCAGTGCCACCCACAAGTTGCTTCTGAATTAGAAAATCTTTGCATTTACGACCTAGACTGTTAAGAGTGTTGGTGCCCTCCCAGGACCTACAAAAGTTAAATCTTACCACAGAGTGTGCATTGTTAGGAGAGTTGGGAACTGGGGACTGGTGAAGCTCTCTCCTGGGGATAGGGATCCCATTTATCTCCGCCACTGACTATCCATCACGAATGCGGTTTGCAGACATCCCTCCAGGGCAGCCTAGTACATAGGTTTTCTCTCACGGTAACAAATGATTCCCAGTGAGTTCTAAAACCCACGCTTCATGTCTCAACCAACCAAAAATACAAGAAAAAAAAAAGCATGGAGAATAAGTTGATGGCAGGTGCCTGGCTCTCAAGCCACTTTTCACAATAATCTTTGGAGGTATTTGTTTTGTTTGAGACAGGCATGTACTACCACATCATGCTATCTTTTCTTTTGACCATGTGTGGGGATTTCACCCTTATGTATTTCTGTGCACACATGCATGCCTAGTATCCTTGGAGAAGAGGACATCAGATTCTCTGAGACTGAAGTTACAGACAGCTGTGAGCCACCACATCAGTGCTGATAATCAAACCCAGGTCTTCTGAAAGAGGAGTCAGTGCTTTCAACTAATGAGCTGATTTCTAATTCCCTAAGGAGCTTGAAAAAACCAACAAACATTCAGAATATAGCTCTTACAAAAAAACCCACACCAAAACACTACTTGTAGTGGAAACCAAGAATTTTTTTATCTCTACTATGAAAAACAAAACACTAAATAAAAGCTACCTCATCTTTCTGCTGATGGAAACTGTTCTCCATTTCCAAGTTCCTTTACAATGCTATCTTTTTGCTATAATTATGTATGGATTTTACAGCTTGTAAAATATCTTTATCCCTTGGTAAAGAAATTTGCTCTATTTTTTTGAGAATGTGAGCCAAAGAATGAGTGAACCAACTAGGTTGCTCAGGACTTTATGACCCTATGGTTGAGGCCAGGAACCCTGGGAAAAGGGAGAACCGGCCCCTACCTTGAATGTGCTAAGGACAAGCACGCTACAGTGGTAAAATGTGCGTATAGCTTTCAAGGGGGTGCAACGAATACTATATAAAGAGTGAAAGACTACTCGGGTAGCTGGTGAATGGCAGTTGCCATGGTGCCAAATGCAAACCCCTCAGCCTTATGCCTGACACAGAATCATGGCCATGTGACTGGCACAAACATTGCTTATGTAAGTGGGAAATTCTTTGAGAGTGTTTCCACTGAGAAATGAAGATGCAAAGCAAATGTCAAAAGAAAGATCTAAAAAGGACAACAGAATCCATCCATCAAGCAAAATAGTAAAGAGATAGAATACACAGAGTAACTGAAGGAGAAACTGGATTGTGGGAATAGATGTTGGTGTGCAGGGAGGGAGCAGAAAATGATTCTAGAATGAAGGAATGATCTGAAGGAATTCGCATAGAGTCTAAGATGCGTCATCCGCTGCTTACGGGGCTAAATTAGTATCTGATTCCTACAAGAAGATTCAAATGCGAAGAGACAGCTATGTTTAGAAGCTGACTGATGAGGAGGCTGTGGGCAACGAAGAGTATTTCCTGAGGACCGGATTCGTGCCACTCATGAGAGACAGCTAGCCTGGAAGCCACAGGAATCTTCACAAGAGCCATCTGGAAGAGGAACAGAACTTGAGCAGAAGGAAGCTGGTAATGAGTTGCTAGGTGTTTAGGCATTGCCAAAGGAGCTGCAAATGGCCAGTTAGGAAAGACATCCATTCGCCTGTGTGGAAAAAATGAAAAGCGGAGGATCCACAGGCAATGGGAATTTTCATGAGGATCCATTGAGAAAAGGGTAACGCAAGGAAGCCATTCATTGATGATACCAATCAAGTAAGAACTTTTCTGCCTTCTCCATTTCCCCTCCTACCCCCAAGTTTTAGCCTGCAGGGCATGCAGACGACCTTAACCAAGATATGGAAGAAGATATGTGCCAGGTGGCACAAGAGAGAAGCTGACAACGTCTTGACATAATATAGGGCACTAAAGGAACCTTCCATGAGGACAGAGGAAGCCTGAGTGATTAGAGGACAACAGGATAAAGTGTTCACCTTTACTAGCATGTGGGTTACACAAAGGGCGTTTTACTGTCTGTACTTAGTCATGTACGCATCATTGAGCAGACGCCCTGCTGAACTGCTGGAGTCTAGCTCTGTGTTCAGTTTGCATCATTTTGCCAGTTTCACTCTGGCGATGACACTCTTAAGGCTTTCTCAGGCAAATCTAAGGAAGAACAAAGCCTCCAATGGCCTGACTAAAATTCTTTCTGTTTGTGACTTTGCTTTTGTTTTGTTTTGTGCTTGAGGTAGGGTCTCTCTATGAAGCCCTGGCTGTCCTGGAACTTACTATGTAGACCAAGCTGGCCATAAACTCAGAGATCTGCCTGCCTGTCTCTGCCTCCCGAGTGCTGGGATTAAAGGTGTGTGCTTGGTCTAAGATCAAAATTTTTATCTGTAGAGGAAAAATGACCCAGCGATCTCTCATACCACCCTACTCTTATTAATGAAAGAAGTCTGTGGCGGTGTCCTGGGGACAGTAGCAGGACAACTGATTGTGTCAACAACTAAAGGACTGGGCACACGCTGTAAAGTGGTTATGGCTCTAAAGCCAAAGTGCTGGTCACCATATGCTAAATCCCAGTACAGACCTGTTTCCATCCTCAAGATTACAGTCTAGTGGGCTCTCTTTCCCTTGCACAAGGTAACCATTATAGAAGATTCTGCTCCAGCCATCAGGGAGTTCCAGCAACTTCAACAATACCTTACTTGTGTAACTGCAGCCTTTATGTTTCTGAGGCCCAGCCTGTTAAGTAGGAAGGCTTAGCTTCAGTCACAGCATTTTGTTTTAGAGACTCAACCAGCCTGATGGAAGTTTTCTTATGACCGGATGAGTGAGAAAGGGGCCTGGGTACTTAGAGACAGGTGTGGTTCGCTGGTCTTTGGAGACCTGGTGATTTACATGAAGAAAACTAGGGCACTTGCTCCCTGTGAACACTGAGAGATTGCACAGTGCTGCCCCTTCTCTGCTCTGATTCCCTGGACAGAGTCTCTCAGCACCAGCACTGCTGGCATTCTGGGCGTTTGGATGTCTGGATTCATGACTGTGGACAGAGAGAGGGCCACTCGCCTGTGCACACTGCAGGGTTCTTTTTTTGTACCATTTAGTAATTATACCTACCAACTTCCAGTAGCACCAACATGCACAGAGTTACAACAACAAAACCTGCCTCCATGGACTGGGGACGTACTTGCTACCTACTATGTGTAAAGCCCTAGATTCAACCCACAGTAATTCAAGACAAAAACGTCCCAAGACAACCAATGTCCCCTGGGAAAATTGGCCCCCAGTTGAGAATAATGGATGTAAGTGGAGAAGTTCTGACTTGATAATGGTCCTAGTTAGGTTTCCTTTACTGTAATAAACACCAGGACCAAAAGAAAGTTGGGGAGACAAAGATTTATTATATCTTATAGCTTGCAGTCAATGAAGGGAGGTCAGGGTAGGAACTACAGACAGGAACCTGAAGCAAAACTAAAGTATGGCCATGGAGGAGTACTGCTCACTGGTTTGCTCAGCCTGCTTTCTTAAACAACCCAGGACCAGCTCAGGTGTTGTACCATCCACAGTGGAATAGGCTCTCTCATATCCATCAAACAACCAGCAACATCATACTAAATGGAGAAAAACTCAAAACATTCCTAAAAAGATCAGGAACAAGTCAAGGATACCCACTCTCTCCATTCCTGTACAATACAATGCCTAATGTCTTAGGACAACAATGAAAGAAAAGAAAATAGCAATACGAATAGGGAAAGAAGATAAAGTATCCCTATTTGCTAATGATATGATTCTATACATACAAGACAGGGAAAGATCCACCAAAAAACATGTAGAGCTGATAAACACTTTCAGAAAAGTAGCAGGTTACAAAATAGTCACACAAAATTCAGTAACCTTTCTTTATACCAAAAACAATCATACTGACAAAGAAATCAAAGAAACAATCCAATCCACAATAGCCACCGATAAAATAATAAAACAAAACACTCGGGAATAAACCTTATCGAGGAAATGAAAGATCTCTCAGTGAGAAATGTAAGGCACTGGAGAAAGAGTGAGAAGACATTAGAAGATGGAAAGATGTCCTGTGCTCAGGGATTGGAAGAATTAATCTTGCGAAAATGGCCATTCTACCCAAAGCAATCGGTAGATTCAATTCAAACAATCAAAAACCCAAGGCCTTTCTTCACAGACTTAGAAAACAAAATCTCAAAATTTATGTGGCAAGATCAAAAGTTAAGGATTGTTAGTGCAATCTTGACCGAAAAATGATATTACAGCAGGTATCACCCTACTTTAACTCAAATTATAACACAGACTCACAGTATTAAAAATACACGATGCCAACAGAAGAACAGAAAGGTGTACGTGGACTAAAACAGAGGACCCAGATCAGGCCATACAAATACCTGATTTTTGACAAGGATGCTAAAAACACACACTGAAGAAAAGATACCATCTTCAAGTAACGGTGCTTGGAAACCCATACTTCAACATAGAAAAAATAAGACTGGACCCTCTTCTTGTACCCCACACAAAATTCAGCTGAAAATGGATAAAAACCCTCAAAACCCTGAAAGTCTTAAATTGCTAGAGGATAAATAGGGTGTATGCTTCGACTTATAGGCACAGATATGTCTTTTCTTAGTAAGATTCCCATAGCACAGGCAGTTAAGACCAACAATTGTCAGGTAAGACAATTTAATGGGATTAAAAGTATTTTATGTGGCTGGTAAGATGGGTCAGTGGTTAAGAGCATTGGCTGCTCTTCCAGAGGACATAGGTTTGGTTCCCAGCACCTATGTGACAACTTCTAGCCATCTGTTACTCTAGTTCCTGGGGGTCTGGTGCTTCTTCCGGCCTCTGTGGGCACCAGACATGCAAGTTGTACAAATAAACATTCAGGCGAAACAACCATACACATAAAAATAAAGTGAAGCAGTTGGGTGGTGGTGGCACACACCTTTAATCCCAGCACTCGGGAGGCAGAGGCAGGCCGATCTCTGTGAGTTTGAGGCCAGAGTGGTCTATAAGAGCTAGATCCAGAACAGCTAGGACTGTTACACAGAGAAACCCGATCTCAAAAACAAACGAATAAATGAATAAAGTGAAGCAACAACAACTATAGCCTTCTATACAGGAAACTCATTCAAATGTAAAGGCAGCCCACAGAATGGAAAAAACAAATCTTTGCTTGCTGAACATTTAATAGACTAGTGTCTAGTGTATATAAAGAATTCAAAAATTAAAAATAAAGAAAACAACCCATTAGGAAGTGGGATATGGAACTGAATGGAAAGCTCTCAAACTAAAAATACAATGGAGGCCAGGCAGTTGTTGAACACACCTTCTTCAATCCCAACATGGGAGGCAGAGGCAAGCAGATCTCTGTGGGTTTGAGGCCATCCTGGTCTACAGAACAAGTTCCAGGACAGCCAGGGATACACAGAGAAACAGTCTCCAAAAAAACAAAACAAATAAATAGGTAGGTAGGTAGGTAGATAGCTACAATGGATAATAAACATTTAATAAGTACTCAACATCTGGGCCTCCTGTTTGAGAGTGTTATCTGAGGTCACCTGAAGATACCATGGTGCACACCTCTAAATCTAGCCCTTGGGCAGTGGAAGGAGAAAGATCACTAAGTTTGATGCCAACCTGAGCTAAGTAGTGAGGCCTTGTATCAAAAATAAAATTCAGGGACCAGAGCTATGATATAGAAATTCCTAGATGAATAATCTGTTTTCAGTCCAGTCATCCCCTTTCTATCCAAGACCACCCCTCACCTATTCTATCCTCCCCATACCCAAATCCTTGGATGCTAATTATATAAAATTACCTTTCATAAAATGGCAGCTCATGTAAAATGGTAACCTGGGCATATCCTCTTACAAACTTCAAATCATCAAAACCTAATACTATGGAGACACTGTGCACATGGTCGCTGTGCAGTGCTGTGGAGACTCTGTGTACATAGTCATTGTGCAGTGTTGTGGAGATGCTGTGTGCACGGTGGTCGTGCAGTGCTGTGCGCATGGTCATTGTACAGTGCCATGGAGATGCTGTGCGCATGGTTGTTGTGCAGTGCCGTGGAGATGCTGTGCACATGGACGTTGTGCGGTGCCATGGAGATGCTGTGCACATGGATGTTGTGCGGTGCCGTGGAGACGCTGTGCACATGGATGTTGTGCAGTGCCGTGGAGATGCTGTGCATATGGTTGTTGTGCAGTGCTGTGGAGATGCTGTGCATATGGTTGTTGTGCAGTGCTGTGGAGACACTGTGCACATGGTCGTTGTGCAGTTCTGTGGAGACGCTGTGTGCATGGTTGTTGTGCAGTGCCATGGAGACGCTGTGCACATGGTCATTGTGTAGTTCTTCTGAAAGAACAGTAACCAGGAAGAACTAGGTCAGTACAGGTACAATTCTGTCCTTGAATCCTTTTGCTCTGCAGTTGTTTGAATCTGCAGGTACAAGGCTGTGGCATTTGGACCTACTGTGTAAATTCTAAATATTGCCTAGGTCATAACTGCAGTAAGATGATTTATTCATTGTATGTCTGGATTCAACTTTAACTGAGTGACCAGTATTTTTATTTACAATATTTGGTCATTCTATTTGGAATTGGGGGTAGGAGACACATTTAGATCTTTTTCTGTAAGTCTTTGGCACCTCACACACAGATGTTTGTAACTACTATGCTAGAGACATTCTGTTGCAAATGAAATTAACGCTATACCATGACCAACCACTGCAGAAACATACCACTTTACAAAAGATAGGGTTTTTGTTACGGTTTTGTTTTGTTTTTCAGTTCCTGGAAAAAGCTTGCTTTACACTACAAATCTACCTGTTTTGCAACGTACACAGGCCAGCAAAACCAGCTTTTCGTTCTGAGCACTCACCGTAGCCTTGCTGTCTAATGCTGCTGTCTCCTAGGGAGCTGAAACCAGGAAGTCTGGTTTAAAAGTTCCTAATGGAGAAGCTCCAGGCAGTTCCTTTGTTTTTGAAGGCTTATTAAATGTCCTTGGTAAAGGAACACTGCCGCCTAGTGGCAGAATCAAGTATTCTCCCAGACTGGAGGCTAAGACAAGTGGAAGATCTGTTAGCTTTAGCAAGATACAGGGAGGAACAGTTTTCCCAGTAAAGCCAAAATATTCCTTTAAAAAAAACCCCGCATGGGTGGGGGTGGGGGACAGGCAGAGAGATGGTTCCACAGGTAAAGGCACTTGTCACAGAAGCCTGGTAATGTGAACTACACACATCCTAGAACTACACACACACACACACACACACACACACACACACACACACACACACAC
>LOJH01015434.1:0-15052 GCA_001685095.1 Ellobius talpinus | reverse complement strand
TCTATCTATCTATCTATCTATCTATCTATCTATCTATCATCTATCTATCCCATTGGATCTATGTCCATGGGTGTGGGGCCATTCACTGGACACACCCCTAAAGAGAACTGGCTCTCTCTCCTAGCAGCTACCTACTGTCAGGCTCCTAACTAGGGATGGATGGGGCTGTGTGTCTCTTCTGAATCCATGCTGGAATTTTGAGTGTTTATCTTGTGCAGAACTTATGTAAGTAACATCCCAGTTCTCCCTGAATTCTGGCTTTTTAAATCTTTCCACTCCTTCTTCCTCTGTGTCCTCTGAGCTGTTGTCAAAGAGAATGTGACACTGGTGTTTGATTTTTGGCTGAGCCCTCTGCAGACACTAATTCTCTGCACTTTGACAGTTGTGAGTTTCTACTAACGAGCATCTTTTGTTTATCTATGACATATAATAATATTACTATGCTTCTGTATTTTTATCAAACTGTCTTTATTAATCACAGTGAGTTTCATACTAAGGCTGAAAGTCCTCTGCATACATTTCAGGTCAAATGATCCGCCTTTTTCTTTTAGGAAATTTACCAGTGGTGTGGTTCCTCCTGCAACAAATACGAGCGTCTGAAAGCAAGCCAGGTTGCCATTGGCATTCGGGACAATGAGAGGAAGGGAAGATCTCAGCTCATTGTGGTGGAAGAAGGAAGTGAGCCGCCAGAGCTGATGAAGGTATTGTGATTTGTCTGGTGAAAAGTCTGAGCCGTGTGTGTGTGTGTGTGTGTGTGTGTGTGTGTGGTGTATGGTGTGTGTGTAGGTGTATGTGTAGTGTGTGTGTGAGAGAGAGAGACAGAGAGAGAGGTTAGGGGAAGGGTATGGGATCAAACATATTTTCAAATGGGAGTCTAGACTAAAATTAGCTTTTTTAAAGCACCAAGGTTATACAAGTTGTCTTAGCTAGGGTTTACTATTGCTGTGACAAGATACCATGGTCACGGCAACTCTTATAAAGAAAACATTTAATTGAGGTAGCAACTTACAGTTCAGAGGTTCAGTCCATCATGGTAGGGAGCATGGTGACACGCAGGCAGGTATGAAGCTGGAGAAATAGCTGAGTGGCTGTCGATCAACACACTGGGCAGTATGCAGAGTATATGAAACCTCAAAGCCCAGTGACACACTTCCTCCAACAAGACTGTACCCACCCCAACAAAGTCATACCTCCTAATAGTGAGATTATGGAATTATGGGATTATGGCATTATGGGGGCCAATTACATTCTAACTACCACATAAATCCTGGTACGGGGAAAACTCCGTCACACCTGCTTTCTCTCAGGATCTCTCACCCACTTATATATTTTTTTTTCCTTTTTCAATATTGGTGCTCACATCTTGGGCCTTGAGTATGATAGGCTAGTCATCTACCACTGAACTCATTAGCGTGTATTTTGAAGGATATAATAGTCTGATCATCTAGATTTATTTCCTTTTTAAATGCACTAATTTTCTTCAACTTAAAATGTCAACAGCTGCTTCATTAAAGTATGAAAAATCTGGGGCTGGAAAAATAGCCCAGCAGTTAAGAGCACACTGGCTGCTCTTCCAGAGGACTCAGATTTGATTCCCAGCACCCACGTGGTTGGGAACTGCAGCTCACAACCATTTGTAACTCCAGTTCCAGGGGATCCAATGCCCTCTTCTAGTATCTCCGGGCACCACGCATACATATGGTACATGGATATACAGGCAGGCAAAACACCAACACACAAGAAAATAAAATAAAAATAAGTTTTTTTTAAAAAAAATGGAAAATTTTGTACCAAAGTGTAAAATACACCAATATTTTATATATTTCAATCAAACTAAGAATCTTATCTTATAAATAGGATACTTATGATTTTCTATAGTTTTTAAGTGAATATGGAAGTCTCCATAGCTCTGCAGACCTAACCCTTAATGTGCTGTCTATTTTTTGTATCAATGTGACATACATGAGAGTCATTTGGGAAGAAGGAACCTCAGCTAAGAAAATGCCCTTACTGGGTTAACTTATGGGTAAGCCCGAGGTGCATTTTCTTAATTGATGATGGATATGGGATGTGGGTGGGCCCATCCCACGGGGCAGGGGTGGTACCACACCTGGGCAGGTGGTCCTGGATGCTGTAGGAAAGCCTATATGTAAGCAGTGATCCCTGTAGCCTTGGCTTCAGTTCCTGCCTCCAGGTTCCTGCCTTGAGTTTCTGCCCTGACTCCCCTTCATGACGGACTGTGATCAGAACATGTGAGCCTTTCCTCTCCAAGTTGCTTTTAGTGATGGTGTTTTTGCCAAAGCAATAGAAACCCTAAGACACTTTACCCTCACAGTAGCCTTTGACAGTTACCTATGGCACTGCGGCATGCCTATGCACGCTCCCACTTGGGATCCTTGCTTACTCAGTTTCTTTCAACAAACTGAAAAAGAAAACTCAAACATTCCATACATTGTATTATACTACTAAGATACGAAAATGCTAATGGAAGGAAGTAAATCCTAAGGATACAAATTTAACTGAAATTCTAGAGAGCACTACAAAGTTCCATTCCTAAGATGCCGTCTGCATTTCAGAGAATTCTTGTTGGTTTTTAATCCCTGAAAGTACATGCACTGTGTCCCTTCTCCACATGTTCATGGTCTGTGCTGCTTCCTCTCTCTCCTGGTGCAGAGAACTAAAGCGAGCTTTCAGGGGAGCCTTCCCTAGGTGGGAGGACGCAGTCGGTGGGTTTTCTGTCGGAGGCTTCGCAGCCTGATTACAGCAGTGATTGTCTGGTGGACTAACTGTACACCCAGGGGAAACTAGTTCATCTTCTAGAGTTGGTAACTGTGATGATAGAATTCACGAAGACCTCCGCTTGGTTGGGAAAATTACAACTTTAATTTTCATGCGCTTGCAAAGGTGGCGCTTCCGCGAATTGTGAGATTAACAAGCCAGAGCAGCAAGACTGTTCCTGTGACTACTTAGCCCAAAATTCAGTTACTGTGGATAACCTCAAAATACCAGTTAGCCTCATGGCAACTTGGCGGGGTTTTTAGGGGGTTTGGGGGGTGGTTGGGACAGGGTTTCTCTGTGAACCCCTGGCCGTGCTAGAACTCATTCTGTAGACCAGGCTGGCCTTGAACTCAGGGATTCACTTGCTTCTGCCTCCTGAGTGCCACAACCACCCAGCATCAATTATTTTTGGTATCTGCTGTTCAGTAATATTGTTCAATGAGGTGATGAAGAAGCTGATTTATTTATTTATTTATTTGATACAGGGTCTCTCTACCTAGCCCTGGCTGTTCTGGTAACTCACTCTATAGACCGGGCTGGCCTTGAAATTAGAGATTCACCTGCCTCTGCCTCCCATGTGCTAGATTAAAGGTGTGTTCTACTACACTTGGAGAAGGCTCATATGTTAACTAGCTTCTTACAAATGTTTTTAGGACCTGGAATGGCTCAGTAAACTGAACCCCTGCACTCAGAAGGTGGAGGGAAGAGACCAAGAATTCAAGGGCATTCTTAGTCACATGGCAAGTTCAAATCCATTTGGGGCTACCTGACAACCTCTCTCAAAACAGAACAACAAATAGGTAGATGATACATATATTGATAGTTGTGTTCCAATATAATTGTTTTTCATTGTAATCCTTTGTATTTTATTTTATGCACTGAGAATATTTTTCTCAGAGGGAGCTGAAATTCTCTATAGCAACAAGCACAGAATGGCCCAGAGGCTTCTTGTGTAATATAATGAAATGCCATTTTTATTCTGAGACTCTGACCAGCGGTGCCCTTGTCAGAGGAGTCTGTAAGGCTAACCATCTTTCAAAATTCCCTTCATATTCCACCCCTTATTCATTTGTGGAGAGGATGTCTTACGTTATTTAACTCCGCAAACTTCAATGTCTACATGAGAAAGTTAGCAAAGCCTCAAAGTCAAGGATTTTCCAACCACTTAAATGACTCAGTGGCCATGATCATGCGCTTAATGCTGAATGCTTGGGGCAGTTGTGAGACAAGGCCATGGCCACTACGATTTAAATGCTCCTTATCTCAGACAAAAGCACTTTGTAGAATAAGATTATGGAGAAAACAGGACGTGGTAAGGACACGCTAACAAGACTGTCGGGGCCACAGGGTGTGTGTCGCTCTGCTTTCTGCTGGGCGTTTGGCAGCTCCTGTGTCTAACAGTGAAAGCAGTCCCATGGGATGAAGTCACTAAGCCTTAGCTAGTCATGTTCTGCTCTGTGCTTTTCCCCCTTATATATAAACATATTTACTATGAAAGACTGCACATAAATCATGTAAAGGTTTTTCTTGGTCTTTCTTTTTTCATATTTAAAATAACCAGTAAACAGGAGGGGCAAGTAACTATCTCACTAGCCCAAAGACCCCGAAGTTTATTCCTTGTCTGTATTCTTTGAATGTTAGGAGAGAGGCTGAAAGATGCCCCAAGGAGAAAGATAATTTCTCTATCTGATTATGGACTTTTTGTTGTTGTTGTTTTGTTTTGTTTTGTTTTAAGATGGCATCTGGTGAGATGCGAGACTGAAATGGGGTGAGTTTTTTTCCTAAGTCAGATTCTTTTTAAATGTAATGCAGTGAACTTGACTTTATAATCATTTTAAATGCTGGTGGCAAATACTAGCCATAAAACCAGCACTGGAGATACAGGTAGCCGCTGTGGGACTGAACTGGTTCCTTTCTTGTTTTTATAAAAAACAGTGGTAAGGCTCCTGCAACGTCATATGTCCAAACATTGTTTCAGATTCTTGATAAAGAAAATTGGAAGGAAAATCAGGATATCGTATTGAGTCTGACGGTGTTTACTGAGCATTTGGGTTGTGTCTGCTGCTGTGACATCCACACCATGACTAAGGCAGCTCAGAAAGGGGAGCATTTAACTGGAGGCTGGCTGACAGTTTCAGAGGCTGGATCCACAATCATCATGGTGGGAAGCATGGTGGCAGGCAGGCACGGTGCTAGGGAAGTAGCTGAGAGATTGCTTCTGATTCTCAAGTTGGAGGGGGAGAGAGAGGGATTCTAGGCCTGACTTGAGCTTTTGAAATCTTAAAGTCCGCCCCCAGCAACACACTTCCTCCAACAAGGCCACGTCTCCTAATCCTTCCTCAACAGTCCACTCACTGGGAACCAAACATCCAAATGCATGGGCCTATGAGGGTTGTTCTCATTTAAACCATCACAGGTTCGTTACCACTAAAGATGACAGTCTCAGCTCATTTTACCCTCTAGCAAGGGAGCTAAGCGCCAGCAAAAAGGCAAAGACAGTGATGTGGGCTGAGGGCCCCACACTTCACACAGCAGGAGTCATGTTTGTTGAAATCCTTCTTATGAAATTCATAGTTCAGGCTCTTGATAATCACAGATAGTTTAGATTAGCCTCTAAAGCCTCGCCTAGTCTGTGAATTGGTGTGTTCTTGTTTTTATCAGTCATAAATGATAATGAAAAATAATTCCTCTAGTATTCTTTCAGGTTGATTAAATATTTAGTAAATGCAGATCTGGGAACCTGGTGAGTAAAGACTAGAGTTGAGGAGTCTAGATGGTTCTTAAACCAACTTTCCTAAATCCGATTTAGTCAAAGAGCAAAATTTTAGTGGTATTTCCCCCAAAGTACACTGCCAAATAAAATCTGCATCTTAGTAATGCATGCCACAGTGCTTGAGGCCAGACATTGCCTCCACTTTCGTGTAGCTCTCACAGCTCTAGTGCATTGCTCCTCCGTGTCTAGATAACACAAAACACATATACAGAAATGGAGCCCTTTCTCCTCTCTCAAGGTTGGGATGACAGTGTTGGCAAATGCATGAACAAGGTCATATTCTTAATGCCTTTTTTTCTTTTGGTTCTTTGAGACAGGGTTTCTCTGTAGCTTTGGAGCCTATCCTGTAACCAGGCTGGCCTCAAACTCACAGAGATCCACCTGCCTCTGCCTCCCGAGTGCTGGGATTAAAGGCACAGGCCACTACCACCCAGTTCAAAGCCATATTCTTATTCAAAATACATGGTAAGACCAACTACATTTGTATAAGGTAGCTAGCATTTAGAGGAGAATAATTCACGTATTTGACTCGTCTTTGTTGTTTTGGTAGCTGGTTACAGATAACTCCCAGGAAAGTAACTGCCGTGTTCTGAGATAATCACATTCCCAGGTGAGGTCCTGAGCCCTGGAACACATGCAGCCACTGTCCCTTTGATAATAATACACAGTCATCCATCTGTAGAATTTCCCTTCCTGGGTCAGGTCAGCTTCCTGGATGTGTCCAGCAGTCACAAACATGTAATCTGTCTCTCCCTATGAGCCACACTACTGCTGTTCACTGGCCTTGGCCATTTGGCCTGGCTGTCGCCCCAGTATTGCTCCTCCAAAATCTGTTAGCAAACTGCCTACCGCTCTGACTAAGGTGAATGCTCCCAGAACCCTAAGGGATTGCACAGCTCTAGAGATTCAGTTTCTTTTCTCAGTCACCTGGCTCATGTCTTTTCCTTCCAGCGGCTTAAGAGTAAAAGGCTGTGCCCATTTCCAGTGTTTCCAAAGGTATCACGCAGCTTCAGTTTATAGAAGTCGGAGCAATTTTGAACTTGACGCCCTAAGTTTTGGGACGCTCACATGTAGCACCGATCCATACTGAGTCTTTCAGCATGTAAGGTACTAAGAGAGGAATCAGGCTGGGAAAAGGAGATGAAGGATTTTGATAAAGCCGACCCAGGTGCTGGGAAGCAAACTCTGGTCCTCTGCGAGAGCAGTACGCACTTACCCACGCACCCATCCTTCCAGCCCCAGGATTTAGGTCTTTCTCTTCTAATTGAAGCATGATTACACATTTAATTCAATCTGACTGCTTTTCAATTGTCTTGTCTGGAGAGGAGGGGGCATTATCTCCTAGGGATTAGATAAACCATTCTGCATTTATCTCTATAGAGTCAGAATGAAGTATTAATAATAAAACCGAGGTGCTGGTGTGGAAATCTTTTGCAATCATTTTGGAACAATGTATGCAGTTTTTTAAGGCTTTAAAGCTTCATGGGAAAACACTATTAATAAGAATAAAAATCACCCTGTTTCTTTTCATCAGAGAACAAGCATGGAAGTTTTGAGATCCTTAAATATAAGAAAGACTTACAATTGTTCTGTGTCTATAATACACATGTTAAAATAATCACTCCTTAAACTGTTTTCTGTAACTCTCTCATGTATTTCATTGTTAGTAAAAAAAAAACTCTGTACTTTGTAAGAATGGAAATTTGAGTTGCCTGAGAAATTTATTTGGTCAATAGACACAGTAAGTCATTTGGCATGAGAAACAATAAGAAAGTTTGGTAGAAAACTATGTTTGTCTTGGTGTGCTTTCCAGGTAGACCAGAGCTCAGTGTTGACTCCTCCCCTGCTCTCCTGGACATTTCTGTTAGTTCTTGAGAAACTGAAGAGTGCCTTAAATATTGTCAAGCCCTCATTCTTACATGGAAGATGGTCGCAAGAATTTATTATCTTATTGAAATAATATTATTATGAGAGCCAGGTGAGAGGACTTTCATTCCCAGTTTAGTTTATTGTTCAAGATCATTTAAAGGGATCAAATATTTGCTGTGGTACCAGAAAGCAGGCTCCTTCCCCTTTCTCTTCTCTGTTGCATTGCGAGAAAATCTTTTCTTCCATTTTCCTTTGCAGCAATGACGCTGTGCATAGCTTCTTTCTTGATAGCTGAGAAAGTGCGTGGGCTAAGATTGCACTGTAGGTGCTGTAGCCACTTCCTCCTGCTTTATTGCCAAGCACTGGCCAACACAACATTCATTTAGCTGTTTTATTTTTCCAGTATTGAGGACTGAACCCTGGGTGCTAAGCTTCAGCCCTGGATCTACCCCTGATATGCACCATTTTCCCTCTCTTCTAATTTTTGCTTTGCAGAAGGGCCCATTAAGTTGTCCTGGCTGACCTTGACATCACTTTGTAGCTCACGCAGTCTTTCAATTTTCAATCCTCCTGCCTCAGAGTATCTGGAATTACAGGCCTGTCGCACCAGACGACTCAGTCACTTAATTTGATGAATCTATTATCTGAATTTCTGTTATTTATTTCACTCCAATATGCATTTTGTCCCTTATCGAATTCTTCTGAAGGGAGGAATTGAAATATTCTGAACCAAGATAAGAACTGTGTAGATATAGCAAGGTCAACCATATGCATTTGCTGCAATAAAGTGACAGAGTCTTAGATAATTGTCATTGTCTTATCAAAGTTCAACAGGGGGACTTGCGACCTTACTGATAAGACAGCACTTTCATAGCGTGGGCTTGACATGATACCACGTGGCAATCATTTCTGAATGACTGACTTCCTCTTTGCTGTGGAAGTGAGAGCCTGGCCGGAGAGTCTGCAAATGGGGTGATATCATTCCAAGACAGCGACTAGCAGGGGGAACAGTGAAACCTTGCCCCCAAAGTCTACTTCTGAGTCAACAAATTCATGTAAATATTAAACTAGATAAACTGCTATAAAAACTGAACTAGAATGACAGGTTTCAGCTCTGTCATTTACGTGCATCTCATGTTATACTATTGATTACATGTTATCAATATTAGTAAGGAGCTAACAGTAAGACTGCAGGTTTTAGTCCCTTTGAGCCAATTTCAATTAATCAGCCCCAGATATTAATGGCCAAATTTCTTCTTTAATGGTTTATGCTCCTTTACATTTGTTTCATAATGACATAGATTTTAAGTCTAAAACAATAAACAGTAACTCTAAGTTTATGTCAGCTTCCTGCTATATCTCGTGATTAGAATTTTTCAAGCCTGTGTTTTAAAAGGGTTTCATGATTCATCAGCTCATATTCCTTTAGCATTTATTTTATGATTATCATTTGTTTAATGTCATGAAGAAATCCGCTTCTGTAGAATGAACATCTATCTCCCTGAGGTGGAGGACATGTGAACTACGGTGTTAATATTGTTTGCCCAGAGCCATTAATGATTTTTAAATGACCTTATAAGGAAATCACTGTTCAGATAAATATAGTATTCTACCATCAACAAAGGGAGAGGAAGTCATTAGAAGAACTTTAGTTTTAGAAAGTCCATATTTCTATTAATCATGAAAACAATACTACCTAATGACTAAAGTGAAAATGTGTTCATATCTGTATGTCATGGACTCCATGTAAATACACTGTTAAATGAAGTCCTAGACTATGGGTACTCTAGAAATTAAGTGCTAGTGTTTTGTCACAATGAATAAGCTATAAAGAAAACCACTAACAAAAAATAAAATGTAATGATAGCATTTGTGTAGATGAGGCCATGAGTCATTTAGAAACTTCCTGGAAGGGGGTACCACGTGCGCCACAGTTGACTTGTGATGCTCACTGTCTTCCCTGGAGCTCTGTCATGCTTGTCCTGGAGCTATGGCCTGCTTGTCATAGGGTAAATTTTCTCTTTAGTCCTCACTCACTCTTGATAACGTATAACTTTTTATTAGTTTAGAAATTACATAGTCAAATAGATACATTTACTTTGAAGGAGGCAATAACTGCCCCCATGAACACTCTTCACATGTGAGAGGCATCTTCTATGGACTGCCTAGGAAGAGCTGCTTCAGGAAGAAGTTCTGGGATATGGATATATTTCTTACACTTTCCTTTGGGCAGTGTCCCCACAAAACCTGGCTCAGAGGGAAGGACGGTTATGATCTGGAGGATACTCCTGAAAGCACACATGGGGGTCAAGTGAGACCTTGTCACTTGTCAGTGATTTATGGAGCAGGCCCCAGGCCTTAGTCCCAGAAAGACCCCGGAGAAGCAGTGTGGAGCACATTTGGGAACTGGCCCAGGGAAGGCTGAGGTGACTATAAGATTTAGCCAGCAAGTCTACCCTTCATTGGCTCAGGGTCATTCCTTGGATGTTTGTTGCTCAGAACCACCAGCAAGCTTGTCACATGCACGTTCTGTAGCTGGTGACACTGTCTGGAAGAGAAATGGCTTTCACATTTCAGACATAGTCTCCTGATGACCTCCGAGGCAGGGCAAGGATGGCCTGCTGGAGCCACTGCAGCACGTGCTATGTGCCCCTTTTATAGATGGGGAAAGTGAGTCTTCCAGAGGCAGTGTGACCAGCCTGTGTGAGAACAAGAATAGGCGCTGGGGAACCTTCCAGAGCAAACATGCTTCTCTGTCTAATTAACTAAGTAATTACTGAGAAGACTTCAGGCTGACATGTAATTCAGACTGACCTCAAACTTGCAGTGATCCTCTTCCCTCAGCCCCTCAAATGCTGAGAAGACCTGAGACTCCATGCCCAGCTTAGGTTATCCATTCTGAACTGTCCAGAACGTCAGAAACCCTGGGGTTTTCTATAACCCCAAACACTTCGGCAGACTACTTGGATAAATTGATCATATTGTGTGTCTTCTCTGTTCTCATTTGTAGTCTTGATAGCAGGATATTTGCCATGGGTAGACCAGATGGCTACTCTGTCTCAGGTCTTTTATTGTCACTATCCAGCTGTTCTGTCTCCCTGGAAGCATTAGATTCAGCATCATAGGGATAGGTATTGTCTTAGAAAGAAACTACATTCTTTTAAGCCTAGTATGAAAGGTGTGAAGATACTTTCATCCTATCCCAGTGCATGCAAATGACACTGAGTGTGTGCAATTAAATTTTTGTGCTTAGAATTTTTCTGGATTATGTCAACATAGGAGGTTTTGCCATTAAAGCTGAAGCTGGCCTAATCTAGCTAAATGTTATTTATAAGCCAGAGTTCTTTACCTTCTTTTGAAAGTATGGATCATAAAAACTACTTACATACATGGAAAGGAGGAGAGCAAAGCAATGTCCGTGGAGGTTCTGCTGATGCTCCGCCTGAGAGACACTTGTGTAGATTTTCTCTGCNACTCGGGGGGGGGGAGCAGTCTTCTTTTCCCTACTCCTCCTCTCATCAAGCTTGAGATCTCTCCCAGAAACCCTCTCCAGATTTACTGAAAACAAGAAGTGGTTACTGGGGGAAGAGGCTCGGGGATGTTATGGGGACAGGCCACTGGTTTTTTGAAGTCCAGATAGTTTTTAAACAATTCTGAATCTCAGAATCCATACAATCTCTTTAGATATATCTGGAGTTAAAAATAGGTCAAAGCGTTGGTTCATTCTTTTCTCCTATTTGCTGAAATGTGAAATAACACTTGACCATGTGAATACCTTTTTCTACAGACTCATCTAGGAGTCCCTGCCCATGCTGGCACTCAGCAGTGACCAGGGAAGCCCATTTACATCCTTGCATTGAAAGCTGACTGAGTGCAGGCCCTCAGCTAACTTGTTAAGAATCATAGTTTTCCCCACCCCCCACCTTCCATGGAAGTGATACACCTCAGGCACTCCCAGAGTAAATCTTGTCCAACTGATGTCTCTTGCTTCACTAAAATAAAGTCCTATGTGCAAGTGTGTGGGAGGAGATAAGAGTTTAACACATGGGAGGAGAGGAGAATTTGTTTTATAACCAGATTGTAGTGGCATTGTACACACCATAAATACAGAGATAGCTCAAAGGGAGGAGATGACTGTTCTGTTCTTTCATCAGGGCGTGGTCAACCACTGCCCTGCTGCTCACACAGCTTCTCTGTTGTGCTGAAAGAGGGATAAACAGACTCATCTGCACCTTGCCATTTTGTATCTAAAATATAAGATTTGAGCAGTTGATGGGCTGTGACCAAGTTGGTAGGGTGCTTTCCTAGCATTGAGGAAGCCCTGCATTTGGTCCCTACATCACTTAACCTGAACATAGTGGTGCACACCTGTAGTCCCAGCACTTGGGCAGTGGAAGCAGGAAGATTGCAAGTTCAAGGTCATCTTCAGCTAAACAGTGAGTCTGAGGTCAACCTGGGATACATGAGAGAGACTTTGCCTTTAGTTAGTTAAAAAAAATCAACAAGACATATTGTCTTGACATGCAATCTGCTTAGGACAATCATTAGACTAAGATGGAGAATAACAAGAATATAAGTTCACGAGAAAATAGTTAAAGTTCATGGTGAAGCCATTATGGAAAGGATTCGAGCTGGGTGAGGTAATTGACCCCAGTTCCTGTACTCTGAGGCAGGCAGACCTCTGCGCACTAGTCAGGGCTACATGGTGAAGACCCCGCCTTAAGAAAACACACTCAAGTACGAATATGCAGGGCCGTATAGCCAGGGTCACAGTCCACATTTGAAGGGTTAGCTTTTGTGCTCACAGTGTGCCAGTAATCTCAGCAATCACATCACATACAGTTTTTGGTTAATCACATTAAGTGATATCCATCATCACACCCTTTTAAGTGCAGAAGCAAGTTCAGGGAACCTTGCAAATGCTCCTTGTAGCTCAGCCTTCCTAACCCCGCTGAATGAGTAGTCATTCAAAAGGTAGGGTTAGCAGGTAAAAAAGCCAAAGGCAAATGTTGGCAGTATCTGTTCAAGAACTTCACAGAGAGAGGTGTTCAAAGCGGATTTGAGGTCTCACAGGAGGATGCTTAGTCATGTCCAGGAAGGGTGGAAGGCCTAAAATCTTTCCCTGGTATTTGCTTTTGAGCAGCTTCCAGACCACTAGCATGCTTGCCCGGGGAAGGTGTGCAGGGCAGGCAAAGCAAACATCAGAATGCTTAGCTGAGCTGTCCTGGTGGTGGAGATGGGTGATTGACAACCCTGATACCCCGAGTCCCTAGATCACATTATCAGAAGGGCCATCAGGGCTTAGGTTCTGTACAGACAGTGATAGGGTAAGCCATTGACTCACTAGTCTTCCCTCAGACATTGAGATTCTCTTTCCTAACTGCCCAGATAGTTCCGATATGCAACTGGTGAAAGCAATTGGTGGATTTGAATATGTGGGTGCTCTGACTGCAAAGAAAAAAATCAAATGTTGGCTTTTTGTCTTATACATTTTAACAGTATTCGAGTTCCTATTCCACATGATAGCTCCTGTATTAACTTTCTGTATAGGGCCTCCTATTATCAATGACAGTAGCGTATGAGTTAGCTCACCTGGGAGTCTTGAAATCAAACCTTTCGCGTATGGATGCTAGAACAACACTGAGTACTAGACCAATATCCAGCTTCCCAAGGTATTCCTTAGACCTCCCAGAATCTCATGGTCCATACAGCTTCTTCAAGATCTATGTCATCATTTAAGTTTAATTTAAATAAGCTGAAAGGAAACACAGCTTTTAACTCAGTTAGTTGCAGTAACCACACTCCGTGGGATCCGTAGCGACACATGGCTGGTGACAAGAGCATGCAGCAACGCTGCTGTGTGGGGCATCATTGCAATGAGCGCTAGTGGGTAGCCTTGTGCTAGATCACTTCATGATGCTCCAATCGCATCATCCTTCCCATCAACCCACATGTGTCCTGAATTCTTCACTCCGGAATGCCTCCAATCACAACCTAATACAAAGAATTCCCATGTATCTGATATGGCGATAAAGGACAAAGAGTATTCAAGAAGCTGGTAAGCTCAGAGCTGAGAGCAAGCGTTGGGATCTCATGTCCAGGGGAGAGGCAGCTGCCACAGGAGGCCACGGCCCTTCCTCAGAATTCCCTGTGTTTATTTCTCTAGGCATCTTCCCTATTATTAAATATTTGTCTTACCTAAGGCACCAAATGTGCTGCCGCAAGTAAATACGATAGAGGAGCTGCCTCTGCTTTTATTATTGATTTTTATGCTCTGTGTGCTTGTGATCTTCTGATTGGTTTTCCTTGAGATGGAGGAACACGGATGCAAACATTACCAAGGATTAAAATGCTCTCTCACTGGAGCCTTCCTTAG
The DNA here is from genome assembly GCA_001685095.1 of Ellobius talpinus. Classification (NCBI taxonomy): domain Eukaryota; kingdom Metazoa; phylum Chordata; class Mammalia; order Rodentia; family Cricetidae; genus Ellobius; species Ellobius talpinus. The sequence goes on along the minus strand of LOJH01015434.1, from coordinate 1,256 downwards.
AGCTTCCTCTGCTGGCTATGAAAACCGAAGGAAAGGCACGCATACTAACGAGGTGAAGATACATGGGATTGCCTCATTTTCCATGCAAGGAATCTTCGGTGTGGTCATGGCACTGGCAATGACGGACCAGGATGTTCTGAGGCAGGAGATTGTTTATCTGAAGCAGGGAGGGTTTATTTGCTCCATTAGTTAATGTAAAAATCTGTCTTATTTAGAACTGAGCTCTTGCTGAGGACAGAGGAGCAGCAGAAAAAACGGTCAATTTCGATAGAGAAAAAAGACTGTATTTATATAGATCCCGACCTCTTGAATGTAGAAATAGAGCCTCAGGTTGTAGAAAGTTTCTGGTACTTTGATTGACAGAACTGAGAAGAAATACAAGCTACTCCCACTTTCTGCTCAGATTAGACTGTTTATAACAGCTATCTTGATCTTGGGAGTTACTTCATTCTTCCCTGATGACCTGAGGCTGCCCGGATAGCTGGGGTCACTCACTTCTAAGTCTTTGCCTTAAAATGTCTTTGATAAATGCTTTAGGACAGTTAGCAAGCCTTTCAGAACACTTCTTGTGCTTTGGTAACGTGAGTGGCCCGAGATGTCTATAGGGGACCCGCAGTGACTAAGGAATAATAATTACTCCACGTGAAGTAAAGACATAGCTGCTTTGCTTGGAAGGAAAAGAAACATAAAGAAAAACGAGAAGTATTTTTTGGTGTAGTAAAATTTTATTGTTTTGTTAAAGAAATAAATATACTTGTTACTAAAATTCTGTGAAATACATATGAACATTTTGAGAGAAAAAAATCACTCCAAGTACTGTATTTGAGGGAAAAACCATTTTATTTGCTTTTTAATATCTTTCTACACATATTACTGTTCTAAGAGTTCATATTGTTGATAATGCTTAGTAGCCTAACATTTTTACTCGAAATATGCTTATTTTCCTTCCCATTAGATCATTCCTAGAAGTATAGAGTCCTTCACATCAGAGAGTGGCTGCTGACCACATTGCCTTCTTATCACAGATTGCTGATCCTCCCTATTTAGAATTTTTATTTATCTTATTTTGGGACAGGGTCCACTGTATCCCAGGCTGCCCTCAAACTCAAAGATGATCTTGAACTTTTTCTTTAAAATGGTCTTTCCAGACAAGGTTTCTCTGTGTAGCCTTGGCTGTCCTGGAACTTGCACTGTAGACCAGGCTTGATGTAGGTGGGTCATTTGTCTATGTGTTATTTTTATTGGTTAATAAAGAA
>LOJH01015433.1:1281-11523 GCA_001685095.1 Ellobius talpinus | reverse complement strand
CTCTCTCTCTCTCACACACACACACACACACACACACACACACACACACTCAAAGCTGCAATGACTATATATGTCCGATAATGTAAGGTCCACCCTTAGCTATGCTAACTGAAGCAATGACTACAGAACAAATGGAAAAACAGTTAAACAGTAAAGCATGTCGTCCACCTCTGCTCCTCCACAGCATGGATGGGGATTTCTATGCCTGCAGAGGGGCTCGGCTGCATCCTACCCTGTTCCCCAGTCACCTGAAGACATCTGGAGATATTTCGGGTTGTTCTGACTGGAACAAAGACACGATTCAAAGCTTGAGGCGCTTGCCCCAAATCACTGGGTGCTGGATGGAGATCAGAAGCACAGATAAGCACCCCCTTTGTACAGAGCTGCATCTTTTCTTACTCCAGCACTCCAGTGAAGTATTACCCCACCAAGTCCAGAAACTGCCCTCACCAAAAAGACAATGATAAATAAAGCCACACGCTGCCTAACCGCCGTGAGTTATGAAAGGTGTGTGTTGGGGGCAGGGCACCCAGAGGGGTGGAACGAACATGAATTTACAAGACATGCCCTTTAGCTCGAACTGGGATTTGTGGCCACTCTTTTTGGTTTTATTAAAGCATAATGCTCGCAAGCAGAAGAGGAGATTTGTTATTCTAAGACAGTTGCACACTAAGGCGCACTGTTGTATAATCTGGCATTTTCCCCACTAGGGAGCTATGGCGCATTACTCACGAGTGACAGAACCAACGAGCTTCATCTCCCAAGAGGCCACTGCATCTGTTTAAAGGGAGCAGGCACCATGTAGATCCTCCCACCACCCCCCTAGAGGAACACAGGCAGAAGGTGGGTGAGCTACGTGTCTATCATTGGGGTGTGGTGGGATAAACCAGGCACAAATTCTATGCCCTTCTGCCCTGGTGTGTACAACAAGGAGAGGATCAAGTCCATCTGTGTGCCAAGAGCAATACCATAAGACATGAGGCAGGCAACCATTCGGGAGCCAAAGCTGCAATTCAGTAACTGCCATTATGGGAGTCCCAACTGTGCCTCAATTTCTCATCACACCTATGATAGTGGGCTAAGAGCTTAGCTTGGGTCTGGAACTTATAACATGATCCTCTTCGACTTTGGTCTCTCTCTCTCTTTGTAACTCAAGTTTTCTCACCTAAATAATTGGCCTATGGGGCTGGAATGCTCAGTGATTAAGAGCTAAGAGTGTGTAGTACTGGTCTTGCAAAAAGCCTGTTTGGTTCCCAGCATCCATGTGATGTGGCTCACAATTGCTTGTAACTCTAGCTCCAGGGAACCTGATGCCCTTTCCTGGTCTCTGAGGGCACATTCACCCCCCATGTGCATTTGTGTGTGTGTGTACACGCGCACGTGTGCGCGTATACACACACACACACTTTTTAAAAGTCTTTGGGTTAGTTCATTAACTCCAAGTGTCATTGTCATGATCAAAGGGACAAGAATTGTTCAGCAGACATAAAGTATCCAACAGGCTTTGGTTACCAGTGCCTCTTTCTACTAATATCCAAGAATCAAAGAAGCCACCCTGCTGCTGCCTAGAGCTCACAGAGTGGGCGTCAGATGAAGTGAGATCATGGATAGAAAAGCGCTCTAAAAACTTCACTACACTCTATCAATATCACATAATGAAACCAATGTGAACATCAACGTAAATTTATTGTGCAGATCCTTAGGAAACAGAAAAATATTACAGCTTATAATGCATACTGCTTGGATGGGAAGATATTCACAAGCTGATTTAGTGCAGACCTTTCATTTTACCAAAGGGGGAGAAACTGAGGTGAACGGCAAATCTCCAGGACCCCTGCCCAGTATTCTTTGTGCTTACTAACAGGTGAACTTTCTGGAGTTTGGCAACCCAGGCAGAACATCTGACACAGTCATAAGCTTTGTTTTGTCTCTAATGAGGCAGGAGAACAAAACCTATGATCCTGGGTAGTGAAAAGGAATGAAACCCAGCAGGGAAAATGCTTAGTAGGGACACACGGCTCGTGGGAAATCCTACTGTGACCTAGTAATTGTTGGTTTCGAGTTAACAATAGCTGGTGAGATGATGTGAGTCTGTGTATTCCTCCAAGGATCCGATGCATATGGAAGGCATATATGTCTTCCAAGCTACTTGTAATATAGCCTGGCATCCTGAGAATCATGGTGGTCACTCTGAAGACTTGTGAGGAAGTTATCACCATACCGTTGTATTCCTGGGTACATATGAACAAATATCTACTCACTCCCAGACAGGGAATTGGTGACAGAACAAAAGATGATGACACCAAGGTATAGCTTGTGAGTTAATACATTTATTGGGGTCACTTGCAGGAGCAGGAATGACTCAAAGGCAGCTGCATCATTGAAAGGCCACAACAGGGTTGGTGACACCTCAAGGAAGTTGCCACGCTGAGACAATCTGCACAAATTTCAAGCAACCTGACAGGTCAGACAGTCTCCTCTCCTCTTCAGTTCTTACTTCTTATCTAACCTTGAGGGTCCTTCTGCATCTGGTAAGCTTCAGGGACTTCCTGAGACTTGTGAGTTGTTTTACTTTCCAAGTCTTCAGAGGTTTCCTTTGGGGTGGAATGTTTTAATTAGCAGGAAAGGTCTATATAGCAACAATCTGGTACCAGAAATCACAGGGGGAGTCCTGGTCAGGCTGGTGACATCCGTCTGCAGTTTCAGAAAATAGGCTATCTGGTTGGTTATCTAGAGCTTTAGGAGAGATATAATCCCACAAATCAGATTCCCATGACTAATTTTGTTTCTGACTCTTCACATTTCTGAATTTGTTGGGGGTAAGTGAAGAACTTAGCTCCTAATACTCTGTAGCACTGGGATAGATATTCTCAGCCTCTGGCCTGGACAAGAGTTCCCTGAAGGACTGATGGATGGACACAAAGTTTGCTGGCTCTACCCTTTGGAGTTCTGGTCTTCAGCTCTTTGTTTTACACCTCTGATACAAGATCACTGCTGCTGCTTATGGTTCAGGGACCACAACTTAGCATTATCATCACAGGTGAGCTTGGCTTGACTTTTGTTTGATGGTGTTTGGGGCTGGTGGATGCTCAGCTTTGGAGGGTACCACACCATAGCTAGCAGCATCTCTGAATCAGAATAATGCAAAATGTCCCCAGGCATCCCTCAATGCTCTCTATGAGCTGCAGTCATCCCCCATTGAGAGCCCTCACTGTGGGTGGAATGATGCGGGTTCTAATCCTAGTCTCTTAGCATCATATGGCCACGGCTATTGTAAGGTACTTCTCCAGACTGCTTTACCATGTCATGGTGCAAGAATACCAACCTCAAAGTGTCCAATCTGGAATCAAGGGCTAAAATCTGGGTGCAGTGGTGCACACCTTAATTCCAATGCTTGAGAGACTGAGTCACGGGGTTCATGAGTTCAAGCCTAGTCCGGATTGCATAGGGAGCCTCTTCCAAAAAACAAAACTAACTAAAGAGATCATATGTCTATTCTATATTCCAGTGTGCTTAACACTGGCTATTTAGTTAGTTATTGCCTTAAATTCTCCATTTCTAGTCTACTTAGTGGATTGATTGTCTTTTCATAATCAAAAGTTTTCACATGGAGTGTGGAGGACTGGTATCCGCTTTAATCCCAGTGCACGGGATGAGATTGAGGCAGGAAGACTGAGTTCACACCAGCCTGGTCCATATGAGAGTCTGTCTCAAAAGGGGATTGGAAAGGAGCGTCCCATAGGATGGATCAGCTTGGTTGCTAGTGGGTATGAAGACCAAGAAAGCTCCCTAAAAAGTCAAAAAGAAAATTCCATTTGAGGAAATGACTCCAAAGTCACAAGGTTTTCTTTAGCACTCTGACCCATGTGTGTCTGGCCATTATTCAGCTAAGTAGCCCCAATGCGCAGCTGGGATGTGGCTGGTTACTAAGGTACACCCCAGCTTCATGAGCTTACCCCTCCTGGGCTGGCACAGAGACAGGCTTTATCATTTTAAATTGGTATTTTAGATTAGAAGACAACATAATGGGTTTCATCAAAGCCTGGTTGCAAATCTATGTGACTACAGTCACTATATATTTTTTCTCACTGGTTCCCTGCCCCACTGCCCTCCTGTGTCCTCTCCCCATCTCCAACTGGTGCCCCCACTCCCCTGTCACAGTATGTCGAGGTGCAGGTTCATTCCTGTAACCCACAGTACTCGGGAGGCCAAGGCACAAGGACTGTGAATTTGAGGGCAGCCTAGGCTACATAACAAGACCTTGTCTCCAAGGAAAGATAATAAAGTGAAATATAAAACAGCGATCTGCCACTCTTTCTTCCAGCTGTATTCTAGAAGCCAGCGCTGGAGTCTGGAGGGCCGCTACACGCCCAAACAACCGCTGTTGAAGAGTGATAGATACTGGCACACACGAGGGATCACAGATTTTTCTTTGGCTGTCAGCTCTTGAAATTACCCAGCAATCCCAAAATGAATTTCCACTAATCTGACAGTTTTGCCTTGCCTGACATGACGTACTGTATATTCAGTGGTCAGTGGGGACTATTTAATTGCAGTTAAGTCTGTACTGCTCACTGTGGCATTGAAAACGGAGCCATGTGGAATCTGGTTAAACTTCCCGACTCCCCGGGCCCAGATGGGTGGGTGGAATGCAATCCCGTCTCCTTTGGATCTTTCTACCTGGAAGCACTCACTAATTAACTTTTACTGACTAGCTGCTCTAATTCATTCACTTTAGAGACTCACAAATATCAGAATCAAAACTAAGGTTGAGCTGCTCTGCAGTAAGTAGAAGGGTCTGGGCATCAGATGAAACCAGTGCAGAGTAAAACTAGATTCAAACAAAAGGGGCGATGAAGAGCTAGGGACGCGTAACGTTTCCGAGGATTGTCTGTGTGACTGACAGATTTCAAGTATCATCTGACATTGTTCTTACAACTTTCCAAAGAGAAAGGGACAATTTTTGCCTTCCTTTGACAGTTGTGGAAGCAGGCTTAGAGAGTGAAAAGAATTGTTAGAGATCTGTAGCCGGGCAGAGCGAGATGTGAGGCCAGCTCTGCGCCATAGTGGCAAACATTCTTAAGGACCGAACAACTTCCCAAAGATGCTAGCCAACATTTGGGCTAGAGTGCTTGCATCTTCACATGGAGGATCTAGAACCTTTAAAGGGTCTTGTTCTGAATGAAGTCACCCCAAATTCAATGAGCCATCTTACAATGATACAGAAGTTATGGGGTGCTACAACATTTCATCATGGCATATTTAATTGGGCTCTTCTGACACTTCTGCTGTGTGACACGTAATTCAAGAACAGTTTTGATAAGCGTTCTGGGTTGCAGTCAGATCTAATGTTACGTATCTACAAGGAAGTCACACAAATGTCCCCTCAAGATGTTACAAACACCTACCTGAACAGTGAAGACTTACAGGGATCCACCCAGTCACTATTGACTTTCTCTTTCTGGCAACCATTATTTCAGATACTGGAAATACAATCAGGAATAAATCAGTCATAAGTTCCCCGTGCTCAGAGAGCTTACATTCTGGTGGGCAGGAGTGGGTGATTGACTAGATAAACAAGTGAAATATGTCATCAATCAGGCAGCAAGTGTGAACCAGTGAAATAAATCTGGGAACGGGAAGAGGAGGGCTGGAATGCATATCAAGCTTAGGGACAGAGCAGACAGTATTTGAACAAAAATGTGAAAGATTCAAGGAACACCCTTTTTGACTGTTTGGAGAGGGTGGGCATTCCAGGGAGAAGGACCAGCTGATGCCTGTGCCTCCATTAAGGAACAGCAAGGCGCTCCAGTGGAAGAGAAGCCTGGTGTCTTTGTGCTATTGTTCTTTAAATATTAACAACCTAAGGTGCAGTAGATATGCAATTAATTTTGTCTGTTAAAGTATATAATTTGATGCCTATTGCTATAGGAGAGTGCGCATGAAATCGCCTCCGTAGTAACAAATAAACTCATTACTTCTGGAAGTTTCCTTGGTGACCACTCATCTCCATCCAACCCTGCCCTGGGTCCTCAGCCCCCTGCAACTGCTGTCCTATATATAACTATATCCATCCACCACCCTCTTGGAAGACCACAGGCAGAAGCTGAGTGAGCTACATGTCCATCATAGGGGTGTGGTGGCATAAATCAGGCACTAACGCTATGCCTTTCTCCCCTATGCCTACAGCAAGGAGAGGATCAAGTCCATCCATGTGCCAAGAGCAATACTACAAGTCATGAGGCAGGAACCCAGTTGGGAGTCAAAATTTCAGCTCAGTAACTGCCTTTAGGGGAGGCCCAGCTGTGCCTCAGTTTCTCATCACGATACTGGGCTAAGAACTTGGCTTGGGTCTGGAACTTACAACGTGACCCTCTTAGAATATCTTTTAATTCCAAACAGGAGTTAAGGGCTAAAAGCTGAATGCAGGGTGCACACCTTAATTCCAGTACTTGAAAGACTGAAGCATGCGGTTCATGTGTTTAAAGCCAGTTGGAATCACATAGGGAGCTTCTTCCAAAAAACCAAAACCAACTGAAGAGATTTTACAGCTATCCTTTATGTGCTATATAAAACCAGATACCTATAGTTATGTAACTATGTGACTTAGTTTGTATTTTACAGACTTTTATATAACTCTGTTTACTTAACACCCTTTTGTGTTTGGCTTCCATCACTCTGCACCATAAGTTCTGAGCTTTGTCCCAGCCGTAGGCACCCCTGCTAACTTAGTTTCTCTGCATTGCTACATATTCTCTGATCATGTATATTCCACAAAGTATCTGTCCATTCATCTGTGGGTGAAATTTTGAGCCATTTCTGATTGGAAGCTTCTAAAAACAGAGATATGTGAACATTCTCAACTAAGTCTTTTTTTGTACATGTGTCTCCATCTCTCCTGGAAAGGCTCTTGGGTGAATTTCTGGATTGAAAAGTATAGGTTTAATGTTTCTGTAAGCTGAAAAATTTGTCTCCTAAAATGTGTGTGCCATCTTACACTCCCCTGGCCTGGCATGAGAGAAACAATTGATTTTCATTGTCTTGAGGACCAGGGTGAGTCAGCCCTTCTGTTTCAGATAGCACAGAGTTGTGGGGACTGGGGAACTGGCTCAGTTGGTTAAAGTGCTTCCCATTTACACATGAAGACCTGAGCTTAGCACCATAGAAAAGGTTTCCATATACAAAGCTCAGCATACTGTGTCAGTAACCCCATGTCCGCGCAAAGGCTGCCACAGACAAATCCCTGGGCTCTCTAGCCAGTTAGTCTAGCTGATTTGGTGAGCTACAGCTTTAGTCAACAAGCCTGTCTCAAAAAACAAGATGGGGGAGGAACAAGGAGGCTACTCCAAGTCTACCTGTGGCCCCTATACCCACTTGTGCACACAGACACACACACACACACGTACACACAGAGAGACAGACAGACACACAAGCACACACACAAGTACACATGAATGCACCCACATAGACAGACACACACACACGCATACACGCTTGCATGCACATACAAACACTTCCACATAATACAGCACATGTACACACCCCAAAGAAAAAAGTTATACAGCAGCATTTCCCCCTGAACCTTCCTAAGGACCATCAGTGGTGATGTGTGAGCTCATTGCTGTTCACATGGCTTCTCTCCTGGCATATCTCTTCAAATCCTTTGTCCCTTGTTGGCAGCTATCTGTTATTTTATTCTCACTGAGTTTCAAGTATTCCTTGTATGCTCTGCCACCATGTCTTTTATCAGATACACACTTTACAAATTCTTTTCCATAGTAGGTCTGTCTACCTCTCCCTATTGTTGTCTTTTAAACTTGACCAAGTATAATTCGGCACTCATTTTCCCCCATTACAATTCCCACTTTTGGTATTGCACACAAGAATTCTCTGCCTTTGATTTTGAAAAAAAGTGATTTTTTTTCTCACCAAGCAAATGAGAATGTACATTGAAATTCCTTCATCTATTGTGTTTGCTTATGCAATCAAGTTTCTTATGTGTGATGGTCATGGATAATTATTTGCTGACAGTGGAATTAGCAAGCATGGTTTTCACAGTCCACCGTTGACTTCCCAGACCTCAGCTTTTGCAGTAGATAAAGCTAGACTGTGTCTGGGGTTGCAGCTGAGTTAGTGGGGGACTCGGTGACACATGGATCCTCCTCTCTGACCACCTGCCCATCACAAGTTCAACTCTAGACCATTCTTTTCCTTTTAAATTTCCAACTGCAAACATAAGGAATTCTGCTAGGTTTTTCTGTACCCCTGCACTACGCATTTGGAACATGAAGGAGAACATACTCTCTTCAACAGGCTTGGGACTGGACTCAAACCAGAGTTATAGACACATGGATATATGTCTAGGACACATCTGAGGAGAAACACGCCTGGGAACGCACAAGTGTTAAGACTCCTCTTGAGTGTGAGTGGAGTGTAAGTTTCTTCCTTCTCTGTCCTGGCTCTCTGTGGTGCCAGCTCTAGCCTTCGCTGAGAGCAGCGGGGAGGCCCAGGTGGAGACTGTTTTGAACCAGCTCTGTGCCTCTCACCTTAGAGCATGTGTTCAAGTCACCTGGATTCAGGAGGTCTGGGGTAACCTTTGAGAGCCTGTCATCGTGACAAATTCCCACGGGATGTTGATGTTGCTGGTCTGTGAATTGCTCATTTACTACAGGGAAACAATGCGTTGGCTCTGCCCAAAGGAACGCTACAACGCCTTCTGTGTCCCAGTGGAAGTTTAGCCCTATAAATGCAAGGTCTCAACTAATTTCAAAGAGACGCGGAGATCTGTGACATGAGGCAGTCTTCTTATTCTTTAGTACTGTGTAGCTCTGTAAATCTTTTATGAGGATTGTAGGATCAGACAAGGCTGTTTGAGACCCAAATTACTCCCTGCAAAACCAGGTTGCTACACATCAAGTTTCAGGAAATCTCCTAGAGTTTTGCTCAGAAGAAATGAATAAGGCAACAGGAGGATCTCAGGACAAATTTAACGGCGAAGGTGACCTCCCTGTTTACCCACCCATTTTGGGGGATACTGAACTGTAGTGACCTTTATTTGCTGTGCGTGTGTGGTGCGCGCGCACGCGTGGGGGGGTGTGGTATGCATGTATACACGTGTGTGTGCACTCATTTGTGCATGTGCACATGGAATGCAGAGGCCAATCATGTTTGCTGTCTTCCTCTATCACTTATCCACCTTATTTTTTGAACCTAGAATTTGATGATTTGGCCAGACTGGCTGGCCAATGCACCCTCAGGATACTCCTGCCTCAATCCAGAGCCAGGATTGTACATGTGTGCTGAGGATCTGAACTCGGGTCCTCATGCTTGTGTGGAGAGAGCATGATCCACCAAGCCATCTTCTCTGCCCCATATTTCTCCATATTTTGAACTGTGTATAACAGTTTAGCTACAGAATGCATAGATATGTACATACCAATGTCTATACGGAAGTGGATGTGTGAACGTAGCTTTGGAAACAAGAGACTGCTTTGGGCACAGTCGTAGTTGTGTCTGCAGGTGACTGGTGATGGCATTTTGGCATTTGCTCCTCTCTGCTTCATGAGGCTTCTGTCCATTTTTAACTTTGTGGATGGAAACAATAGCTCCTGAGCACTCTCTGTGTACAAGGCCAGCTTTTAGTGTTTCCTAGAGCCTTTAGCGTGTGATCATGTCTAAGATCACATCTCTTGATGGATGGATTTCCAGTTTCAAATGGTAGAAGAGAGGGCTCTGTCTGAACTTCCTTCCCACTTCACTTACATTTCAATATTTTGGTAGAGAGCTATTACGTGAAATTGATCCCTCAGCTTTAGGTAACAGGTGTTTGTGGCACGGTTATGTGCCATTATAGAATGCGCTGCTATTTGTCACTTTGTCGTGACATCCAGCCTAAGCTGCTCTCTTGCTAATAAACCTCAATTTGATTCTGGGTGGCAATGTGCTCTGATCTGGGAGCAATGATACTAATGGCTGTAGCACACATATGTTTTTACTATGTCCCAAACACTCACTTACATGTCCATAATGGATTTGGATTCCTCCACATGCTTCATGTCATTATTGCCCCTGGATTCTCTACAACTAGGGGTGGGCATGGTGCCCCACCCCAACCCCTACTGCCCAGCGAGAGTCAGGATGTCAGGTGGGCAGGATAAGGAGGTGCTTCTGGGCCAAGTTTGCAAATGTGGAGGACTGACTCCACATCTCAGTGACCGTGGAGTGGGGACAATGGTGACAACC
>LOJH01015432.1:0-23450 GCA_001685095.1 Ellobius talpinus | reverse complement strand
ATTTAACTAATATATAAAATATTTATATGAATATCTCTGGCTCCACCTAATACTGAGAACCTTTGTTCAAATTGTCTAAATTAGGAAATCTTTTTTTTGTTGTTGTTTTTTCGAGACAGGGTTTATCTGTAGTTTTGGAGCTTGTCCTGGAACTAGCTCTTATAGATCAGGCTGGCCTCAAACTCACAGAGATCTGCTTGCCTCTGCCTCCCGAGTGCTGGGATTAAAGTTGTGTGCCACCACCACCAGTCTTATATAGGAAATCTTATTCATCTTCTTAAAGGAATAATATTTATTATTAAACATATATTAAGGACTCCAAATATCAAGCTTAAATGCTTGTCTTCTACAATTATAAACTGTGTATAGCATTTGTCACAATATCTCACATTTTTATGTCTTTTTTTCCAACATCTATGAAAAGTTTATCATGGCAGACAAATGAGATAATATTTTTGAAGAACTTAGAATGATGCCTAATGTATAGGAACTGTACTAGACTAGAAACACTAACAGTAAATCTTGAAAATTAAAAGAAGGAAAGAAAGAAGGAAGGAACTTCAGAAATGGCTCAGTAGTAAAATTATTTTTGATGACCAGAGCTTGACTACTAGCTCTCACCTAAGGCAGTTCAAAGCTACCTATAATGCCACCTCCTGAAAGATCTGAGTCCTCTGGCCTCCATAGGCACTAGCACTCACATCCTCCAACACACAATTTAAAATAATAAAATATAACTCTAAAAAAGTAGCACAATGACAACAATGAATGAAAAAAAAACTACCATGGTACACAATATTAGGGATAAGTAATTGCCAGTTTTAAGTTGATATAATAAATGTTTTGTCTTTTTGAAGGAAGATGTGAGACTGAGTTCTTAACTACTGTTTCTGAAAGAAGAGCAGTCTAGAAATGAAAGTGACACATTTAATTTCATGTAGCTCAAATCTAAAGATCAAAGCAGGCTAAAAGACATTTGGAACACATCACCTGGCATTTCCTTCAATAATATAGACAATTAAACACAATTTGGACTTCAGTAGTGTCACTCAATTCTTCCTGAAATCATTCCAGGTTAAATAATATAAACTATGCTAAATAGTTATTCCCATGATGCTGAGAGTTGAATATTGCTTATTAATTTAGTCTCATTGGCAAAAGCAGAATTCTTTCCATTTAGATAAATCCATGCTGGGGAGGCAATTGTTTACTAATGAACTAGGTTTCTAAATTTGAAAGAGAAATTTGTAGCAAGTAAAGCTTTCCCATTTTCTTTCTCTACTAGCAACTTGGTAGAAACTCAGTCTATTGTCCAAGAAACTCATTGTAAATCAGCTGTAGTGACAAGAAAAGAATATCTGTAAGGTCTTGACATCTCCCTGTAAACATGTCTCATCCAAATAAAATTAACAATCCTAAGGAAATAGTTGAGATTCAAAAACTAACTTGAGAAATAAGATTGAATATATGAACTGGACAGAAATTTAATATAAGATACACAAGAAAGGCAGAAAAAAAATATAAAATCAGTAAAATATGAAGGTAGAGGTAATAGCCATGATGAAAGACCCATAACTGAGTCTACTGAGTATGAAATTGTGAAGAAAGGCAGAAAAAAATAGTTATACGAGCATGGAAGTCAAATGTAACTCATGTTAGTAAGATTGATGAAATAGTTATTGTTGTTAGTTAAAAAATACTTTTACTCATACTCAAAAATTTAATTTTGAGGATTTTTAAATCATATATATTATTGCACAAATGAACAAGCATCATTCTACTTAACACTTTGGAGGTATGCAGGTGTTTAAGTCACTGATTCCAACAAAAATAAAATGCACTAAAAATACTTTGAGAAACCCATTTAACAAATATAAAATTTATTACTACTTACTACAACACAGATAAAAATCTATTGAAAAAAATCAAGTTAAAGCTACTTCATTATTTGCACAGGACATTCCTCCAAGAAGTATAACCCAATATAAAATGACTACAAATGTTTGTTATCAAAATCCTGACTCTTAATTTAAGAAATATTTCATTTCACAAATTTCTTAGCTATTAATCATTCTACTGATTAAGCACATATTTGTGGTCCCATTAAAGTGTTTCTCCAACTAGTTTTCTGAAAGCCTTCGACACGATAGTTCTTAAAGCTCCAGGTTTTGATGGAACTCCATTATATACTATTATTCTTATTCCTTAAGTACAGAGAAACACTTCTAAAATGAGAGATCAAGAATTTCCATAGAGTTTCTCTTACCAAGTAACTGCGAAATAAATAACACATACTATTTAAATAACTTAACTTTTTTCTAGTGATATATAGCTGATAAAGACACTGGTATTTGAAAAATGATTACAACCTCAAATTTGGACTATTTAAGCTCAAGTGTAGGCAGAAAAATGTGAAGGCTACTCTTTCTTTCCACATCTCAGTTTAGAGCTCAGATAAATGGAGGATGATCCATTTCTTATGGATCTCTTAATATCTCCAGCTCTGTTTTGTAGACACTGAAATTTAGGAAATATACACACCCTCCTCACTCTTCCCATTGACTTTATTTTCCAGTTTCTGGGACTTTCTATTCAGTCCTGGCTGTCCTGTAATTTGCTTTATATTACAGACCAACACACTGACCTGGAATTTGCTAAATATTCTAGACCAAAATAACCTCTGACTTGCAACAGTCCTACAGTTTCTATCCCAGAATGGTGAGATTACAAATGTTGAATTTTTTTTTGAAAAATCGTTAGAATGTTTCTGGCTCAAAATGATGACATACCACACTAGCTAAAATATTTGAAGACATTAAAAAGGACTTGTATGCCAAGAAGAAACCATTTAGTTCTTGTGTTTTGCTCCAGTGCTATACATTCTGACCTTCTTTATGACCCCATCACAAAACTTTTGATTTCTAGTCATGTCTCAGAAGATTTTCTTCTTGCTACACTGTACCCTCTCAGTTTCAAACTGCTTCTAACAGTTAAGAAGTAAAGGTTGGACTCGACCCATAGCTTTATTCTAACTCTTGAGATATTCTAAGACTATAACAATGATTTTAGCTTAGAAAACATAACTTTAGCAGATGCTTCCATATTCCTTTGTATTTCTGCTACTTTTTATCTAAGGTAAAACTGATAACTTGTGAAAAGCTGGTCATATACTAAAATACAAATTAAAGAAGGGACAATCAATGAAATTGTAACAGACATAAAAGTACCTGGGAAAGGATTTGGAATATAGCCCAGTTGCAGATCACCTGTCTTAGTGTACATAAGGATTTATTTAAAATTATTATCCAGAACCATGAAAAATAATAAGTGCTATAAAGAAAGAGTATAATAATAAATACTGTGAAAATTTGTAAGGCAATAAATAAATAAACACAGATTTCTCACGTGACTCAGTATGAAACAGACAATCTGACTAGAACTGCCACAATGCTGAAATTTTATAATAAAAAATTATCCAGAAAGATAATTCTTATCCATATTATCATCACTATTTATTTTTATCATATAAAGACTCATCACAAAACCCTAGCCTCAATGCCATAGCTCCTAATCCTTCCTGAACCATCTCACCAACTGAAGACCAGGTATTCAAATATATAGGCCTATTAGTAACATTTTCTTTTAAAACATCACACTATGTGAGAATGGGACATGGCACAACTATTTGAGAAAACACACTTCTGTTTAAATATTTCTTTACAAAGTAAAATACAAAAAGGAATGATAGCATACATCTAGACAAAGACATCTAGGCCATTAACATTCATTAACAAATAGAGCAACAGAGTTAAATTTTAAGAAAAAATTGAAACACTGTCAAACACTAAGGAGATGAATAGAACATATAGGGATATACAAAATACTCCACATGAAATGAGAAAACCTCAATTTGTATCATTCCAGTAGTGAGCAAATGTCAGGGCACAATGCAGATCTCTATATATTTAAAATGTTCTATAGCCACAAAAGAATGTTTCAAGCTATCAAAACACAAAGAAATTTAGGAAATTTGCAAACTAAAAAACATATGCTCAAAAAGGAATCATATATTATAGAGAACATATTTTGATATGAATGAAAATGAAGACATTGTGTATACCAAGACTTGAAAAGCTCTACCCTTTGGGGAAAATTGTAGCTGTAGTTGCCTATGTGAAAATTAAATATACCATGACTCAGTATTTAAATTTTCATTTTAAGCTCATGGAACACAGCAACAAGAATGCTGGGAGAGCCACATGATTCCAAGAAACATAAATGATTGAGATCAAAGTAAAAATTAGCATAATAAAAAACACATACTAAGACAGTAGAGATAATAAATTCAAATTTTACTAATTTGAAAAGATTAATATTGTTGAGGAACTTTAGATATGATGATAAAAATTATCTACAAAAAATAAGTTATTGTATTAAAGGATATATCAGGATATACTGCCTGTAACTTTACAAAATAAAGTGGGTTATAAGAAAATTAAAAGTAAATATAGGTAAATCAAACAATCTTAATGCAATAGACAGGTATCTAGAAATGTATTAACTCCTACACACAGGAAAAAACAATAAATTTAAATAATCCTGAAATCATCATGTGTTGAATTACTAGAAGACAAAGAGTCTAGTCCTTAAGAGTTTCAGGGGTGAATTACTAACAAACTGCATAGTGAAAGCATTTAAATAATAACACCTATTCTTTCCAAACTGTTCCTGAAAGTGTGAAAGGGGAAAAATATTTTATAGTATTCTGTAAGATAAGTATTGCTTAAAATTCAAATTAATAAAGAAACCACAGGAAAAATATGGACTCATATATACCATAAATACAAATGCAAATCCTAAAGAAAACACAAGGACTCTGTTAGTTCATTGATCCTTCATGATAATAAATAAGAAACACAGAATTCTTGTGCATTTACTTGGGGATTTCTCTCTACAGTGTTTTGTAGTTTTCATTTAAAAAATATTTGATCACCATTTAAGTGCTTTTCAACCTATTTTATATTGTGGAAGCGTTTTGAATGAACACAGAAGCCTCGTGAAAATGAGGCAAGTGCTGTATCACCAATATGTACCTGCCTTAGGTACCCCAAACTGATCTCCAACTTGTGGTTCTACTCCAGCTTAACTAGATGATTCTATCATCACGGCTGCTTCTGGAAAGATGTCATTTATTTTTCTATTTTCTTTTCTATTTTTTATATGCAGAAATACTAATTAATTTTGCATGAGATTTTCTACCTTACAGCTTTGTTAGAATATTTAGAATTATTAGAATTCCACTGCTACTTCCTTGGATTTTATAAATATATATGTGTTTGCATAGAAGATCATGTTATTATGAATATAGTTTTAATTCTTCCTTCATTATTTTGATGATTGTTACTTTATTTTCTTATTGGATAACAGCACCTAGAACCTTAACTAAAATGTTTAGTAACAGTGGTGCACTTAAATGCCTTCATCATATTTCAGTCATTATTATGTATGATGCCCATCCTGTTCTTTACATAATTGTTTTTTATTATTAAGGAATTTTCTATTTGTTCATAGTTTTCTGCTATTTTTCTTTCATTAGAAAATTTTGTTGATTAATCTAATCATATTACAGTATCAAATAAGATGATTAAATAAGATTTTTCTCCTATTAATATTTAGGTGTATTACATGGATTTACATCCTGGCAATAGGACCATTATAAATAATTCTTCTGATATCTTATTTGATTGAGTGAACTAGTATATACTTGAGACTTTTGCATATAAATCTGTGAGCCTTTATCTTGTAGCTTTATTTTATTTAAGAGTTTCTATGCCTTTATCTTTTATCTTTATTTTCTTTAAGTGTTTCTATGCAGTTTTTTTATTAGATTAATGTTACCCTCAGAATGGATCCGGGAATGTTCTCTATTGTTATAAATTGTGGAAGTATTGGAGAAAGATATTGGTTAGTTTTATTTTTCAAATGATGCGTGACCTTTACCAGTTAAGAAAAACACAGATATTATCAAAATGCATTATATACATGTATAAAATTATTAAATAATAAAAATTTTAAAAGAAATACAGTTTTGCTAATTTTTCTTGGTAAACAATGTATTATTAAGTTGATACTTTTACTTGTTCTAATCATGGCCAGATTTTCTGACTCTTCATAATATGTTTGTGTTCTTAAGACTTTTTATTTAGTTTATTTAATTTTTCTAGAGTTATTGACATTTTCTATTTGACTAAAATAATACTTGCTTTTATTTTTACATTCCATATTAATATATTTACCTCAATTATTGATTTGATACTTCTTTTATCTTAGACTCAGTAAAGATTTATAAATTTTGTATTGGATGTCAAAGAAGTCACTCTTGGTTACCTAGACTCTGAGTCTCTTTGTTTCATGTAACTCTATTTATTAGTTTTTTGTTTCATTTTCTCTTCTTCTTGCATCTCATGAAACTTAGAAGACATTTAAGATGAATTAATAAGAGATTTCACTCTTAATATTCCCTTAACATTCTCTACCACATACATTTTGATGATTTAAAATATGAGCTTTCAATATTTTTTAAGGTCCTTAGTTTTGGTTTTGCATTTTGTCTCTGACCTACTGTTTAAGACTTTAACTTTAGATATACCTCTGTCATAAATTCATAGTTTCATTTACTTGTTGACATTAAGACAATGTATAATTAGCATCTTTTAAAATAGTCTCCCCTGTACTTAGCAGAGATACATAATTTTTTGTGTGAGAATGCTATATGACCCTTGGTAAAAGTACTGTGGTAGTCATATCATTTTAACTATGCTATTCAAGTCCTCACTATACATTTTAAATTGACTTGGGAATATATTTCATATGAGCTACTTAGTTTGTTCTATAAGCTTTTATGCTCCAGGACTTTGGGGATTACTTAAACTGTAAGTGGAACTGGAAGCTATCATTGCATCACTGTAATTTCCCATGTGACACCTTTTATGTGTCTGTATCTACCTTTACAAAAAAGCCATATGTCTCATTGTTTTCTAGACATTGTGGTTTATTGCTCTAAAATTATAAAAAATTACCAGAATACAAAATAAAATCATAATTTTAAATGCTTGTGCTCATTTTAAGAAATTGAATGAATGGAAAGACAGAACAATCAAAGTTGTTTCCATTTTCTTTTGTAAGTAAGGTTATTTTCACTTATTTGTTTAAAAGAGTATAAATTATGAACATTAGAGTTTTGGGCAGACACATTGTTTTAATATTATCCTGTAGGCAAAGACTGCCCTCTTTGTTCATGACTGCTCAGATCATAATAATCACACAGAAACTACATTAATTACAACATCGTTTGGCCTATTAGCTCAGGCTTCTTGTAAAGTAACACTTACATCTTAAATTACCCATTTCTATTAATCTGTGTATCACCACGAGTCTGTGGCCTACTGGTAAGATTCTGGTGCATCTGTCTCCTTCAGCAGCTACATGGCATCTCTTTGACTCCAGCTACTCTATTTCTATATCTCTGTTCAGATTTCCCACCTGGCTTTACTCTGCAGGTGGATGTAACAGCTTTATTCATTAACCAATAAAAGAAACACATATACAGAACATACATAATCATGCAGAGTGTTAATATTAAAGACAATAATTGTGTTTACAAATTCTGTCAGAATTAGTCTATAAAAATAAAAATATCAAAAGTAGAGCTACCATATTATTTCCTCAAAAATGAAAAATAACATTCATTAAATGCAATGTTTTTCTAAATAAGTAATTTACTTGGAAATAATTGTATTCTACTTATTAAAAGGCAGGCTTACAATGTCTTTCTTTTACAATTTTTATAATTTCTATTGTTCTTTGATTATTATTTTTAAATATATACATGCATATAAATACACAAATGCAACCTGCTTAGTTCATTTAGTGGTGATTATCTGTATACCCTTTTAGGACCAACCACTTGGAATTTGGTAGTTTAATCAGGAAGCTCATCATATGAGAAGTCTGCTTTTCTTTCTCGCAGCAATCATTAATAGCCTGAAGCTGTTTGTTTAAGAGTGAGGCCCATAAGATTTCCCTATCTACATATGCATGTCAATTGGGCTTGTCATTGTATAGGTCTAGTTTAGATTAGCATATTGTTGGGACTTCATGAATACTGCTTCTCTATCATGTACAGAAGATTCTATTGCACAGCAGATATCCTTGTTGTCTGCCTCCTATAATCATTCTATCCCCTCATTCATTAAACTTCCTGAGCCCTGGGTGTAAGGGCTGTGTTGAAGATGTATCATCTAGGATTGGGAACCTCACAATCACTAATTCTGTATAATGTTTTTGCTCCTTTACATGTTCAATTATAATCTATAAACATCAAACTTAAATTTTGTTGTTTGGGCCCACTGTGTACTAAAAATTATTAGGACAATTTAGTTCATCTGTGATTTCTGGAACATAAGCATTAGCATAGTAGGACACAAAAACATGTTCTATCTCCATGTGAAATATACATAATTAGAATAAAACCATGTGATTAAAGCTGAATGGCCCATAATATCCAAGGAAAAATGTAAAGATGCACATACGTTGCTTTTAAATAATAATTAGTTCATATTTGCTTAAATGAATTTTGTTTAGTTGAATTTGAATGAACAGAATATTTAGAATTTGTTGGCTATATTTGAAAGAGCCCGAATGAGCTTGAATTTTCCAGTTGACACAGTCTATTGTCATCTAAGAGAGAAGTTTTGATTGAGAAATTCCCTAGATCAAATTGGCTTGTGGATATATCTGTGAGGGTTTGCAATAATTGTTAATTGACATAGAATGGTCCAGCTGAATATGAGGACCTGGACAGGTAATTCTGGTCTGTATAGAAGAAAGCCACTGAAGTAAGAATGAGCGAACTTTCCAGCAAGCAGCATTCTTCCATGGTTTCTGCTATATTTCTTGGCTGCTAGTTCAAAGTTAAGAGGTGCTGATGTGTGCAATGATAAGGATTCCTACCTTCAACATCCTGCCTTGAGTCTCTGCCTTGACTTCTGTTATTTATGGATTGTGACATGGAATTATCAGATGAAATAAACCCCTTCTTTCCTTATTTCCTCAAGGTCTGGGTGTTTTATCATTGCAAGAGGAAGGAAACTAGAACAATTAGTAAAATTTCTTTTTTGTCAGTAAGGATTTTTGAAAGAAAATGAACATGCTCCAAGGCTACTGAGTAATTTTACTCATCTTATTCTCTAAACATTAACAACATTAAAACAAATGTTTCAAATTCTTGCTTCAATAGTTTACTCAGGTGACTTTTAGGGGGAATATGCTAGGGTAGATAATGATATCATTTTATAATTTTAGAAAGGAAATTTACTAGGATCTATGTCATAATATTGGAAGTAGAAGCACATGCTCTAATCAAGGCAATAACCTGATAACAGGGTTTCTGCTTCATGTTTGATGTTTACAGCACTGTTGAAGACCTCACTGTTTAGGAGGTAAAAGCTTCCACTAATGACTAAAACTGTGGTTTTGTTGAATTGGCTGTTGAAATTGCTTCATGATTATTTTTGGTCTTATGATACAGAATTGCTAGGTAAAACAGTGGCTAACTTTCTCTTAATAGTTATATTTCCAATATTAAATGAAAGTTTAATAAACATGAAACTCATATATATTACTATAGACAATTTATTAGAAAAATATAATTTTATCATAACTGACCAAAATGTAGGATTATTATTCCAATATGCTAATTTCTTCTGAAGACTGAAAAAATTATCAGAGAAATTATCCAATATTACGGCAAAAGATACATGTCTGTGGATTTAAATGGGTGTTTTCATCTTTTTCCTGGAAAAAAATTTAGAATACCTTATGATCATGAAAATTTGTCAAAGCCAAAAGCTACTTATTTCTATAAATTTATTTTAATACTAATAGTGAAGTGTCTCAAAATAGCATAGAAAATTTTAGACTGATTTCTTTTAGGAAAAATACTTACAAAATCCTACTCTGTGGCAGATTGAGAGAAGGAATTCTTCATGAGTGACTGTCTTGTTTCCTTTTCTCTTATGATTAAAATACTCTGACAAAAGCAACATCAGGTGGGGCTATCAAGGAGACTTAGTGGTAAAAGGTGCTCGTTGGCAAGCCTAATCACAAGAGGACCTTGTTTGGTCCCTGGATTGTACATGCTGTTTAAAGACAACTGTTAAATCTCTTGAAAGCTGTCCTCTCAGCTCTACTCATAAGTCGTTAAGTCATGGCACACATGACACATTCCTAACAGCAAAACACACACACACATTAAATAAATACATAAATGAGAAAGAAAGCAATTTAAGGAAGAAAGGGTATATTCTGGCTGAGAATTCAAGGGAAGAGTAGTTAATGGCCAAGAAGTCAATACAGCAGGAGCTTGAGGCAACTGGTCATATCACATTCACAATCAGTAAACAGAAACCAATACATGCATGTACTGCTCACTTTATTTTCTCCACTTTTATGCAATCATTGATACAATTCAAGAAATGGTGCCACCCACCATGGGCAGGTATTCATGTCTCAATTAACAATGCAGACATTATTCTATAGGCATGCCCAGAGCTGAGCTCTCAGGTCATGCTAGATTCTTTGAAGATTGTGACAATTAGAATTAACCATAACAGTGAAAGAAATACATTTAAAGACTATAGGATTGTTATAATATTAGGGAATTTATTAAATTAACCAATTAATGTTGGTTGAACCCCAATTTCTCTCTGTGGGTTTTTATTATTCATGCTACACATATGGAGTCTCACAACTTCTGTAATGCCAGTATCTGATGGACCCATGTACCTACACATAATTTTTACCATTTCTTTGTTGGTAGAAATTTAGATTATTTTCCTATTTTTGCAGAGATATATTATTTTGCAATGAACATTGGACAGCTATATTATTCAGCATATCTATTTTAATTCAATTGTATAGATAGTCAAGTATGAGTTTATAACTATACTTTTACTTTCTGAGAAGAGTCAATGTTTTTCCATTTTAAATAATTTATTTTTATTTTTTATGTGTATGATTGTTTTTGCCTATATGCATGTCTGTGCATCATGTGCTTGCCATGCCAATAATGTAAAGTTTTTGAGGTGATGGAGTTACAAATTATCTTGATTTAAAATTGATACAATGTTACATACAATAAAATATCAAATTTAATGTTATAGATCAACTTAAACATTTTAAATTATTGTCTAAAAATACATGACTAATAAATTTATTCATGAAATATAAAAAAATTAAAACCTGAGTCTAAATACAAATTAACAACAATAAATCCTTATGAACAAAGAAAAGTTACACTGAAAGGGGAAAAAGTATATCCCTTCATCACCAGGAAAATACTTAACACTGGGGTACATAAAATATTCCTAAAACTGGGAAAGATGATTGAATATCCTGTCCATTATATCAACAACATCAAAGATGAAAACTCCTTGAAATTTGTGGTTTTTTAATTAATAATTTTTAATGAAACACAGCTTTGTCAAGTGTCTTACTCAAGCTTCCGAGAAGGAATGGGGAAAGAGGACTGTTTATATAGATATATCAAAGACTCAAAAATTTAAGGAAATATATTTCTCTCTTCTAACAAGTTTATGCAAATTACAAATCAGAGGCTTTTGTCTCTCCATTTGGACAAGGTCAACCTTATTTACCCCAGAGGACAAAGAGAACAAATATTAATTGCTCCTCTTAAGATTCTCCTTTCTTCTTTGTACTCTGGCCCACCCCAGTGTCGAAACAAGCAGAGAAGATTGCAATTCAGGGCAAGAGCTCCAGTATCACTTGAAGTTGCCACCCACAACAGCTCCCAGATTACTACTGCCAGGGCCTTGATTCATGAGTCTTTGACCACTCCTGGATCCTAGCATAGAACAGTGCTACTGATTAATTGTCCTCCCTCTCCACCTCATTGGACAGTGACATCAGCCCAGCAGCAGCCCCCATCACACACTGGGCAAGGGAAAGAGCAACAAACAAGTAAACCTAGCAAAAGGGCTATGTGACCTGTACTATTACCCCATTTCCCCATTTCTTGACAGGAAAGTCAATAGCAAGGGATAGTGTGTCGCTCACTCTCTTCTTGGTAGTGGAGAAGCTAAAGGCCAAGATCTCTTGCCAGGCTCACACCCCCCTTGAAAAAGACTCAAGAGGTGGTGCTGAAGGAGGTACAGGTATGGGAGCTGATGCGGACTACAGCCTACCTAGAGGTGGCACAGGCTGACAATGGAGTTATTAAATTCCAGGAAGAGATTAGTAG
Source organism: Ellobius talpinus (assembly GCA_001685095.1). Lineage (NCBI taxonomy): Eukaryota > Metazoa > Chordata > Mammalia > Rodentia > Cricetidae > Ellobius > Ellobius talpinus. The sequence goes on along the minus strand of LOJH01015432.1, from coordinate 11,131 downwards.
TGGAGGCTATGATCTGGGGATAGCCACCAACCTGCATACTCAGGATCACTGGGTATCCCCTCTTGGACTTTCCATCCTTGCTGCTCAGCCTCAGCTTCCTCCACCTGGATAAAAGGCAGCTGCAGAAAGGACATGCACCAAAGAATAGAGATAGGTCAGAGAAGGAATCAGGGCCAGGCCTGGGCCTACTGTTCAAGTAAGTCCCTGCCAGGCTCTCCTCCCAACTTGTCACTATTTCATCCCCTGCCAAGATGAATAGAAACATCCGATGAGCTCCTGGCTCTGAAGTTGTAACAATCCACCCAATCCAATCAAGTGTTACAGGACAGGTGCTCAGCATGCAAAGATCCCAGATGGCTTCCTACTCTGGTCTTGTTTTTGGTTTCTTAGCATAGTGCCTACATGCCTCTGGTTCTTCCTCCCCTCATCCACGAGTCTCCTATAAGGAGGAGCACCTGACACAACTGGAAGGCAGGAGAGTGGTTGGTGGTAAGCTGAGACACAGGAAGGCAAGCACCCTCTGTACCTTCTGTGCTTTGGAATTCCACAGCCCCACTCCTGACACCACCTGGGAAGCCTGTGGGGATGACTTGCCCATCTCTAAGAACTAAGGAAAGGCGTGGACTGGACTGGCAGAATGGACAGACTAGTCCCAGCTGACAGCTGGCTACCAGGGACTGATGCTACCACCATGTAAACGGGCTCTTGGAATGTGTTTTTATGAGCCCTAAAGGATGGACATGCAGTCAGTTTGCAAAGGGCTTTGATTATGAACTACAACATACATGATTCCCAACATGAAACAAAATAAACACATGTTCCTCTCCTATCTCTGTGGCTTTGGGGTGGGAGTGAGCAGTGGAGGGCTGGGGGCACCCATTTCCACCAGCTACCTTCTTCAAGAATTAGCTGAAGGACTGGTAGAGGTGAATCCTTTCAGGAAAAGGAATGAGGGCAGGGTGACCTGGAGGATGGGCAACGTCCTTGCATAAACATGGAAGGCTGTGGCAATTAAGGTTGCAGGCATCCTTCCTTAGGCTGAGTGTCATGTCCTCTCTGTCTTGGAGCTGGTCGGGTCCCTGAGAGATTGTATTCCTGGGATGGGTCAGCAATGCCAGGTAATGATGGTTAGATCCGTCTCTTCTAGGGATCTAAACTGGAGGGGGGCATCTTCTCTGTACCAGTCAGCTGCACACCTCCATTCTCTGTCAGTTCCCCCTTAGTCCTGTCCTGAGCATGAGGGAGTCCATTGGTGGATGGAGCAGTAAGAGACAATGGTCTGTATTCTGTCAATTATATTTTAAATAAATGATGATTGGCCAGTAGCCAGGCAGGAAGTATAGGCAGGACAACCAGACAGAAAGTAGAGGTGGGACAATAAGAACAGGAGAATTCTGGGAAGGAGGAAGCCCATTCTTCCCCAGTCCTGTCTCAACCACCTAAGAAGCAAGATGTGACCTGCCCCACTGAACAAGGTACTGAGCCATGTGGCTAACATAGATAAGAATATTGGGCTATATAAGTCATAAGAGCTAATGGGCTAATCTGTTTATAGCTTATGGAGACCTCTGTGTGATATTCTTTGGGACTTACTGGATCTGGAAACTGGACAGAACAGAAACCCCAACAAGCAGGCACTCATGTTACAAGACTCACTCCTAGGAAAACTAGGGGAGGGAGAAGGTACTCCCACAGAGGGTTTGCTGGCCACATGTGGGGGAGCCTTAGAAGGTTTCTTCCAGGCCTAGGATGGCCACTGCTCTGAAATGCTACAAAGTTCAGCCACCAGATTGCACTGAAGGGCAGCCTGGGCCTCAGGAGGCAAGGGCCACTCAAGCTGTAGTTGAAATTTGTGTTTTTAAATACTCAGATTGACCATATCTGAACCACCTGACAATGTTCTACTGACATTAAACTTTTACTTGTTGCTGAAATAAGTGTAAGTCAAAATGAAACTTGACACTGTCTATCTATGTATCAAATGTAAATATCATTTGAACCAACAAATGTTCTTTGGGAACTGAGCCCATAAATATCTCTATGCAAATGAAAAGGATTGTATACATGCTGCTATTCATCACAAACTCATTTATAGAAGCAATGCTCTCAAAGGATCTAAGTATGAATTTGTATATAATGAATAAATATATTTTTCCACATCCATACAATCCTCTGCAATGTAAAGCAAGTTACAAAACTTATCTAAGGTTACAATTTTAGTTTAAAAAATACCAAGGATACTCTTTGAATGAGCAATTTATTATAATGTATTAGCTCATTACCAATTGATCAAGTTTACTTGTGGTCTTCTCACAGCTCTACAACTTACTGTGTGATTAATACTAAGTTATAGGTGCAGTGCTACTATCTTCATCATGTGTACCATGAACACAATACATACCAGAACTCATTTCATGAGGTTTTCATCAGCATTATGTATATCCCTTACCCTTTGGGAGGAATGGATGGGTATTGGACTTGGAGGGAGGCAAAGAAGAACATGAGGAGGCATGAGTGGAAGAACAGTGGTTAGAATTTAAAAATAAATAAATAAAGGAAAAACACATTAATCTCATAGTTGGTACCATAGCAACACTATCTGATTCACTTAATGTTGATTATAGACTTCTATAGAACTTCTGTTATGTGCAAATCTAAATAAATAAAAATAATAACTACTGTTTAAAAATAAAAAAAAAACTGTACAGCTGATTACTTGTACCTCAAACATAAGAGACACACATGAGAAACCAGGTAATTAGAATATACTTTGAAAGAAATTCAAAGGTTTTATCAATCTATACAAGAAACAATTGTTCTGTTTGAGGAATAAGGTTGGAGCATTTATCTAAACTGAACTAGTAACTTTTGTACCATATTGATAAAGCACTGCTATGTGTTGGATTGTTCCCTAATTTCATAGTGCCTTAAGATCTGACTTGAATTTTAACTAAGATTTTTGCAAATATATCTAGCTAAGTTTAAATAAAGTCACACTGGAGTAAGGCAGGCACATATTTCAATAGTATTAATGCTGCTCTAAAATGCAGGAAATAGTCACAGAGACACAGGAGCATGGAGGCAATGGTTGAGTGATATTTCCACAAGCAAAGGCTACTGGAAGGAAATAAAAAATCTGTTAGATTCGATATTGAAAGCATGCATCTTCCTTCGAACTGATATTCTGTTTCCAGACTAGAAACCCCCAAAACAGACGTAAAAATTTCTGATTATTTTAAATTATCCTGTTTGTGGCATTTAGTGATGTAGTCCTCTGTTGCAAAGAGAGGCCCGCTTGTTCATTTCAGCTGCCCAGCTAGCTTAGCCCCAAAATAACCACACAGAAATTGTATTCATTAAAACACTGCTTGGCCCATTAGCTCTAGTTTCTTATTGGCTAATTCTTACATATTAATTTAACCTATTTCTATTAATCTGTATAAGGCCACGTGGCAGTGGCTTACCAGGAATGATTCTAACCAGCATCCGTTTCAGGCGAAGGATCCATGGCTTCTCCCTGACTCCGCTTTCTTCCGCTCAACATTCACTTCCGTTTTCCATGCCTACCTAAGTTCTGCCCTATCAAAAGGCCAAGGCAGTTTCTTTNTTGGCCCATTAGCTCTAGTTTCTTATTGGCTAATTCTTACATATTAATTTAACCTATTTCTATTAATCTGTATAAGGCCACGTGGCAGTGGCTTACCAGGAATGATTCTAACCAGCATCCGTTTCAGGCGAAGGATCCATGGCTTCTCCCTGACTCCGCTTTCTTCCGCTCAACATTCACTTCCGTTTTCCATGCCTACCTAAGTTCTGCCCTATCAAAAGGCCAAGGCAGTTTCTTTATGCATTAACCAATGAAAGCAACACACAAACAGAAGGAACTCCTACACTAGTCCTAAGAAACTACTCTAAATTTCTAAGAATTGGAAAAGTACTCATGGCATATCCTTTGCACCTCAAACTTGCTTTGTTGCTTTGGATGACAGCATTTCTGTTCAGTTAAGTCAAATTCTTCTTCTTCTTTAATTTTGTTTTTGTTTTTCAAGACAGTGTTTCTCTATAGCTTTTGGAGCCTGTCCTTCCTGAACTAGCCCTTTTAGACCAGGCTGGCCATGAACTCACAGAGATTTGCCTGCCTCTGCCTCCTGAGTGCTAGGATTAAAAGCACTTGCCACCACTGTTAAATGTTAAAGCCTAATATTGAATAGAATCAGATGTCTTTGAAGGAGTTATAGTCTTCACATATTTGTGACATACACATTTGTGACATAAGCGACTGTGGGGATTTATAGTGATAGGTAACATATTAAAATTTATTAATTTTATCAAATGAGAAGTGATATACACAAGAAGACTACTATTAAAACTGGTTGGTTTAAGGGGTAAAGAAGCCATGTGAACAAACAAATCATAAGGAGATGAATAACAAACTTGCCTGACTCATAAGACTCCTTTAATACTTGTTAATAAGAAGCATTTGCTAATGTGGCTGGCATCAAAATAAGGGCTGCTTTAACATGTCACTTGCTGAAAATTGCTTTTGTTATTTGCTTAATCTAATAAAAATGTAACCACATGTCTTTTCATATTGAAACCCATTTCATCTTTTAAGTTGGTCTAATAAATTATGTTATTGCTTCATGATAATGTTTATAAGTGAACTATTGTTGAGTACTCAGATTCCAATAAAAAAGATGCTTGAGACAGTGGAGAAGGTAGTGTCATAGCATATTTTGATATAATGTGGGCTATTACCTGTAGTTGTTTTATATGTTTTCTACCAAAATACAAAGTGACAGGCAATCAATGTGAGAGTGGATATGAAATTGCTTTGCAATTTTGAAAATTACATGTATGGGACATCATGTTTCAGGTTATGGTAGAACTAGGTTTTCTCTAATAACTATTTTTTCTAGTGACTAAAAGAAGAAGGCTATGTGAATGCTAGTCAAAAATGCTGTATTTTGGGTAAATCAATTTAAACCAGAAAATGTATTTTATATGATATAACATTGCAATAATATTTTCATAAACTTTGGAAACTTTTACAGAAACTTCTATTTTGCATGACTAAATATGTCTGCTGGTTTTAGAGCACTTTAAAAACTCACTAGTGTTTTATATGGCAGTTATTAAGTGGAAAGTGAAGAAATATAGCTCAAATAAAAGAATACTTGCAGTTGTCAATATACCATTTTAAAAATATTTGTAAATACCACTCTACTACCTTATCACCATAATGTTTGCAAATTTCAAAATGTTTCACTTTCCTAACTTTCTTCATTCATTTTCCATTTAATACAGTTGTTTACATTGACTTGTTGATGGAGAGTAGATATTTAATAAGAATCTATGTTATTAGAGTTGATAAATGAGAGAATAAAACCAAAAAATAGATTTTCTTGTTGATAAACCATTTATTGACATATTTAATTTCATTCAAAAATATGTATTGGGCGTATTGTTTCCCAATATTTCTCAACTTCGGTAAATGATTTTCATCAACTGGTTGCTATTGTTATTGGTACTGTGTTTCATCTTAATACAGCATATAAGAAAATAAATACATCCATCTGATTATATTTCTGCTACTATTTTTTTACCTGCAACTTCTCTGACAGTTTTAAGTACAGAAATTTTTAGAGGTAGCTCTTTTTTGTAAATAGGTGAATATTTAAATGAGGTAAATGACTTTAAGCAGTCAGACCTCTAGTGGACCATAAGAATAAACAGCACAAACTTAAGGAAATTTTGGGGGAAAGGAAACCTATTTGTGCTTGTCTGCATGATTTGGTTGTTCTATGGTTTTGAATATACCTGTGTCTAGCTCTGTATGAAAATCTACAAAATACAGATGTTTGAGAAATGAAATTTTTTTCTCAAATTGAAAGGGTCTTGATGGTAGGCATCTGAGTATATTTGTTTTTATATGCTCAAAGTATATCTTATAGAAAAAACACTGTACTTACATGAATGGCAGTAATTTTTGATCAATCTTTAGTTAAACACCATGCCTAAGTGAATGCTCATTTTATTCTGAGGAACCTACCTTTTCCTGAATGGAAAAAATATGAATAATATGGTAATATGGTAATGTGTCTTCCATAATCTCTTTTCAAAACAAATGAGCAGGAAAATATATAAGAAATTGTTCCATTAATGTTAAAACAGCCTATATGGTAACTGTAATGTAGACTTCTTTTGTGACAAAGTATTAAGGCCTTTCATACTTGTAAGTTCCCCTCTCTGTCTTTTGAGGAATAGAATTCTTATACAAAACTCTGATTAGTGCACCAGTCATCCCCATAAATTTCTGTGCTTTATGTAACAACATGCAACCTCAAAGTACATTGGTTAAAACTGAGCACTGAATTTTCTGGTTATTCTTACACAGTCTCTCCAATTAATTCAAAATCTTTTAACAGATGATTCAAATCTCTCATTATTTCTAATTGTGTTCCCTTTCATAGCTTTTGTCATCTGGTCTTTTGGAATCCCTATAGGTACACCATCTCAATGATCCTTCAACAGAAACTAAAACCATGCTATCTGTAATACAAATTCTCAGTTGTAATTTTTTTCTTCATATATAAAGGAAATTTGACTCCAATAAATGAGAACTATAGTAAGTGATACATTCAAAAGATACTTCCTGGAATCTTAGTAGGAGACACTTTTCTTCCTTTCTTTCTTCCCACCTTTCTTTCTTCTGTCCTTCCTTTCTCCCTTCCTTTCTATCTCTCTGTCTCTTTTTTAGTTCTTTATTGCTTTTTTTTAATAAATTTCTTTCACCTTATGCATCGTATTTGCCTGATGTCATAATTCAGAGGTGGATATATAGTAGTAGGGTTTGCAAAAGGAAAATAAATGGACTAAAGTGAAGTAAAAGGAAGACAGTAATACAAGAATGAATTTCAAAGCCCATAGAACCCAGCTGTCTTTAAGCCATGCCGGAAAATACCTGCACTGCTAATGTCCCACTTCCACATTGCCCATTTAACCTTACTAAGGAGTCTGGAGTTAGCACCTACAATGTACCCAAGTATCTGTTCAAGAAAATAAGGGTAAATGCATCTGTCTGCCTTGTGTCACAATTTATGAAGTTATTGAGTTTTGATTCACCTTCCCCATTTGTGGGTGAGATGTGATTGGAACAAAGAGTCATAGTCGGTTAATTAGAGAACTTAATTGCTTGAACCAAGAAGCATATTGCACCCTACTTATCCCAGTGATTTGTTTAGAAGTAGACATATGACCTGGAATAGTCTGATATACATGAATGGCTGTATTAGTGATGCTAATTTTACAAACCCTAAAAGGGAACATGTTTCTGTTTTCAGAAAATAGGACCAAAATTAGAACTGCAGCTCTGTTTAGGCTTTGTAACCAGTCCCTTGTTTCCAGAATTCTTCAAACCAAAAGGCACTCCATTCCATGCAAATGTAGTTATTGGCAGCATTTCTTTGGGAATTATAAATAATTCACAGGTTCTCTTTTTGTTAAGTACTTTGAACAAGCTTATATCACAGAAAATGGTTTAAAACATACTTCAGTGTGCCAAGAATATTTTACTATATAGACAAAAGAGACTGCAGATGTTCTAGGCTTGAAGAAACAAATCATATTTTTAAACTGAAAATAGATTCTTCTCTCATGCAATACATTCTGACCAGAGTTTCCATTCATGCACTTCTCCCAGCTCCCACAGCCAGCTCCCCTCTCCACCAAATCTACCTCTTCTCTTCCCCAGATCTACCTCCCTCTGCTTCCTTTCAGAAAGGAGTAAGCCTTCAAGATGTGACAGGGAAACAGGCTAAAACAAGGTACAGGAAGACAAGGCAATAACCCTCATCAAGGCTGGACAAGACAACCCAATATGAGGAAAAAAGGCTACAATGCAGGCAAAAGACTTTTTCCCCATGGTTAAAAGTCTCTCAAAACACCAAGCTATACAGTCATAACTTATATATAGATGACCTAAAGCTGAACTCTGCCCTATGCCTGCTGCTTTAGTCTCTGTGAACTTATATGTGCCCTGCTTAGTTGATTCAGTTGGCCATGTTCTCCTGGTGTCCTCCAGCCCCTGAGATCTTACAGGAGGGACTGGATGGAGACATCCAATTTAGACTCTTTGTATAATGTCTGGCTGTGAGTCTCTCTACCCGTTCCTACCTATTCCCTGAGGAAGCCTCTCTGATGATTACTTGACAAAGCACTGATGGATGTGTATAGGAGAATATCTGATTGGAAAGTCACCAACCTATGAATACAGCAGAATTCATTAGGAATAATTTCAGTTATTTTTTTAGACCACTCAGAAACAGCAGTTTTAAAAGAAGGATTTCATTATATATTTTAACATATTTTTTTCAGAAAAAATCTTTCCAGACATGGAAATCATCAAGACAATGGTGATATTTGTAAGGGCAAAAGGGATATTCAGGTTAAATTAAAATCGTCTAGGTGTTAATTGGGTTAAACTATGAGTCCTGCATCTATCATTTATAGGATAGTGGGAATGAAGTGAGATGATGAACTACAAAAAAATAACTTTAATTCCATCTCTTAATTTACAGGCATTATTATCATGTATCTGTCTTCTCTAACCTATAAAGTAGAAATAAATTGAGTTGGCTTTAGTCTGGTCTGCTCCAGCTAAAATAGCAGAGGTTCAGCAGAATCATAAATGTGATTCTCACAATTTTGGAAGCTGACACATTCAAGGAAAATGTATGATAGGTTTGGTAGGTGGTGAGATCTGACTTTCTATATAAGAGATGACAGAATTTTGATATATTATATATTTTTATAAATATAAGCACAGAACAGGAAAGCACTAGATATATAATCCAAAAACTGAAAAGGGGGAAAGAAGAAAACTGTAGATTACAAATAAGTCTCAAACCTAATGAGAAAAATCATATTAGAACTCAAGGTAGACACATATACAACAAATAGAAAAACAAAGTCACGTCTGGCTTTATGTTTTACCTTGTAGTCATACATAACTTTGTTATATCATCTCATACCTGTGGAATGGCTCAGATTGGCTTTTACCATGAATGTTAATTGACTAAGTCTCCTGAACTAGGCTTTTAAAAATCTATTTGGAGTTAACATTGATACATCAAGAACCCACTTTTACCTAGTAAAAAAATGTATTTTTCTTTATTGATTTTGATTTAATGATTTTATTATTTATTGAGATTGTAATTGTCATTTATTCCCTTTCTTTTCTTCCCTCCAAGTCCTCTCATATGTCCCTTCTTGCTCTCTTTCAGATTGTTATTCTCTATTTAAATTGATTGTTGTGATATATACATATATATATAAACACACATATATAGATATGCAAAAATGTATAAATACAATCTGTTCATGTATACAGTGCTAATTTTGTGTATAGTTTTAGGGATGAATACTTGATACAGGTTAACAGATTGTCGTGCTCTTCCTTGGGAAGACTATTTCTCCAGCTTTCAGCATTCCTTAGTTGCCCATGATTCTTTGTGTGTGTTTGAGCTCACCCCCACCACCACATTATCTTTTCTATTATTGTCCTTGTTCAGTTCAGGCTCAAGCAGCTAGATTTGTGAGACTTTATGGGTGTAGTATCTGACAGTAATAGGAGATACAGTGTCTCAGAAAATTTCCTGATCTTCTGGCTCTTACAATCATTCCTCCCTTCTTCCAAAATGATTCCTGAGGACTGAGTCTTAGCTGAAGGAGTTATAGATATAGCCTGCATCTCTTGGGTCAGGGTTCCACAGCTCTGCATTTTGATTAATTGTAGTTTTTGGTTATCACTTCCATCAGTTGCAAAGAGATGTTTTCTTGATGTACGATGAGGACTACATTTATCTGTTGATTTATAAACAAAGATTGATAATGTTGTTAGGTGATTGTGACAACTTATCAAATTGACAGTTGTAGGTTCTCCTCCAAGACACATCATTTTACTTGCCTTAGGTTGTTGGCAAAGTTTCCAATACCAAGCAAAATTTTCCTTTTTTTTAAGTGGGTCAAGTATAATAAGATAGTTGTTAATTACTGCTAAGTTACAGGTAGCATAACTAGTAGTGCACGTATATATTTATGATAATAATTCTGCAAAATTTTAGAGATATTTTATAATTATATTGTGATGACTATGTTTCTGATATTATTTTAGTTAATATTAATTAATTAAATGCTTAATATTTTCTCTTATATATAATTATTTATGATAATTTTATGTGCAACTATTACATTGTATTTTATTGTATTTCTTTAGACTAATTCCTGAAAGTTGTATTATTGATACCAAGAATATAAACACTTTAAAAGATCATTAACAATGCCAACTGAATTTTTATCAGATGACTGTAATAGCATTTCTCCAAAAACAAATTTCCTGCCATTTTTACACTTAAAAATTACAAATATCAGGGCTGAAGTCATGGCACCATGGTTAAGAGCACTTACTGCTCTTGGAGAGGACTGCTTTTGTTTGTTTTGTTTTGTTTGATTTTTCTTTCTCAGCATGCACATGACAGCATACAATTACCTGTAACTCCAGTTTCAGGGTATATTATCCTCTCTGGATTCTGTGGCAAATAGGCAGGCTCATAGTATATTTATATGCTTGCAGGTAAAACCCTCATTCACATAAAATAAAAAAGTCTTATTTAAAATTGCAATTTTATTAAAGTTTTATTCATCATTTTGCATATGTAAAGAAATTACTCATATATAAAACATTTTGAAAAGATTGTGTTTGGTGAAACATATAAACCTTTGGAAAAGATATAACTCCAATCATTTAATTTCAGCAAAGTATTCATAGACAAATGTGGTAATATATGCCTTGGTAGTTTTTATAGGACATAAGTCTGTCCTGTGTTTGACTCTTGTTCATCTTCAGATTTCTAATTGGGTATTTTCTTTATTCTGATCACAAAATGCTATGTTTTTATGTGTTTTTTATTAAAAATTTCCACCTCCTCCCATTTTCCTCCCCCTCTCTTCTCCCCTTCCCCCTCCCTCTCCAGTCCTAAGAGCAGTCAGAGTTTCCGGCCCTGTGGGAAGTCCAGGATCCTCCCCCCTCCGTCCAGGTCTAGGAAGGTGAGCATCCAAACAGACTAGGCTC
>LOJH01015430.1:5807-22884 GCA_001685095.1 Ellobius talpinus | reverse complement strand
TTTTCTACGCCCAAACCCTCCCACATAGTCTCCTTGCTGTCTTTCATATCCATGGCCTTTTTCATGGTTTTTACGCACATATTTGCATATGTATATACATATATTCTTACATACATTAGTGCATCCTGCTCAGTCTGTGTGATGCTACTTGTCTGTATGTTTCAGAGTTGACCACTCAGAAAACCAACTAGTGTGCTTATTACCTGGGTAGAACTATTTCTCCCTTTACCAAGACTCCTCACTTACCCGTAGTCCTTTGTTTAGGGTGGAGGCACCATAATCTTTCCTTCATCTACTTTAGTGTGTTTATTGTTGTTGTCATTGTTCGTAGTTATGTTGGTGAATCTTTATGGGTGTAGCTTCTGACATTCCTAGTACACACAATCTCATAACAAACTCCCTGATCCTCTGGTTCTTACTATTTTTCTGCCCTCTCTTCAGCGATGTTCCTTGAGCCTAAGGTGCAGGAGTTGTGTTATAGATGTGATGTATCCGTTGTGACTGGACACCACAACTTTCTGTTTGATTGGTTGTGGTGTTCTGTAATGGTCTTTGTCTGTTGTAAAGAGAACTTGCCATGATGAGGGGTAAGTACTATACATATTTGTTGCTATAAAGAAAATATTTAAAGTATAATTCTGAGAGCCTGGTATGGTGGTGCATGCCTTTGATCCCAGCACTCGGGGGAAGAGGCAGCAGGACTATCTCTGTGAGTTCAAGGCTAGCCTTGTCCACAAAGTGAGTTCCAGGCTAGCCTTGTCCACAAAGTGAGTTCCAGAACAGCTTAGGACTGTTACATAGAGAAACCCTGTTCCAGAACAAAACAAAATTATATAGTTATGAGTTATATTGGTTTAGTAAAGTTTTGATTATAGGTTCTCTGCATGATCCATGAGTTCACCATTCCTGGGTAGTCAGCTTGGTTTCTAGTACCAAGTATTCTTTCCTTTTGTTGATCAAGTCTTAAGGTCAATTGGAGAGCTGTAGGTTACCACCAAGGAATATGTGTACTACTGCACTGCACCCTTGGGATTATTATGCCATACTTGGTCATTGATGTGGTCATTAGGCATTGTAGCTAGGTAGGACTGTTTGTTGCCTCTCTCCTTTTGAAGCATACATGGTACCTTCTGGTACTAGGAAAGCTAGTCCTGAAGGAGAAGGCATTTATGTTAGTTCCAGCTCAGGGCTCTTTGAGCCCTGTGCCTTAAAAGTGCATGGTGTCTTCAGCAATATGAATTTACCTTCCACCTCTGGGATACCACCAAGGACAAGAGCAACAGCTTTTAATGTTTGAGGACACTCTTGAAAATACTAATCAAAATTTCAAAAGTTTTCTCAGGCCTAGTGTTGGCACATTTTTTAGATTGTTTTTGGCGCTTGGAGAGGACACATTTAGCCCAGAAGGGACAATTTTGTTTAAACTATATTTGTAATTCACCAACATATTGGTAATTTCGGGTAGCAGTTAAAAGTATGCTTGCTTTCTTGTGACTTTTCCAGACATACTTATTATTTTACTCTTATCCTTCCTTCTGTATTTATGACCCCACTAATTAGAGTCCCCATATTCCATTCCCCACCTTGTATCATTTGTATCCTGTAATTCCTCTCTCTGTTGCTACATCCTCAACGATGGTCCTTTACTTTTTGGTTTCTGCAGTTACTCAAGGCTATGCATTCACATTTGGAGATTTGGAGATAGGAGGCTAATATGAGAGAGAATCTTTGACATTTGTCATTCTAGATCTGGGTTACTTCACTCAGTGTGATCTTTTCTTCTATGCATTTGTCTGCAAAGCTTATGACCTCATTTTTTCTTTACTGCTGAATGATATTACATAGTGTTTGTTTACCGCCTTCTCACTACTTGGGCCGTTTGAGTTACTTCTATTTCCTAACTATTGTGAAAAGAGCAGCAATGAACATGGCAGAGCGAATATCTGTAGAGTAGATGTCAAGTTTTTGGGCGTAGGTCAAGGAGTGGTATACTTGGGTCATATGATACCCTTTTAGTTTTATCCACACTGATTTCCAAGGCGGCTGGGCCAGGTTGCATTGCCATCAGCAGGGAAGGAGGGTTCTCTTTCACTCACATCTCTTCCAGGGTTGCTGTCGGTTGTTTTGTAGATCTTTGCTGTTCTGACCGGGGTAGGGTAAATCAACTTTGAGTGTATTCTTAACATGTATGCCTGTTTTCTGTGGTGACAGTAGTCCTCAATTTTTAGCTTTTTTCATCTAATAGTAAAGTATTTGCAGCATATACTTCGCAGAATATATTTTTCAAGGTACTGAGTATATTGGAGTATTAAAATAACTGTTAGCACAAGCCTCAGCAGTACATAATAATACAGCTACTAGGTTCCTTGTCACTGCTATCACAATTGAATTAATTCACAAATAAATTATGAAAAACAGCATGAGAGATCACATCATTGTCCCCTAGTGTGTGTGTGTGTGTGTGTGTGTTTAAGTCTACATGGATATATACAGATTAATAAATGTATGATTTATTTATGTATATATGCTTATAAGTTTACATATACATTTAATTTTGTGAACACAGGGGAATAGATGAATTTTGTGTATGGTCCTTTATATCTGTTCTAGTACAGTGTTGTTCTAATATGATTTATAGAAAGCATTACACTTCCTAGGCAAGGCTGTTCATCATATTCAAATTAGATAAAACATAAAAATTGTACAACTTTACTACCTAATCTATATTTCCTGTGAATTAGGAAATACTTTTGCTCCTGGAATTTTGTCAACACAATTTCTAGAAGATGCAAAATTCTGTTTTGCTTTTTAGTTGCTATACTGTCTTTATGTGGCATTCAGGCAAAGAGCAGAGTTATATTTCCTTATCAATATGGGCTTCACATCATTAAACAGCACAATCGATGACTTCAGTGGTATATTTTACGTCCATCACACTTCAGACTTTCATTCATTTTCACTTAAGAAAGGTATGAATAAAGATTATCATTTAAAGACATTTTAACACATGCCAAAGAGAAGATATGGGACTAGGCAAGCATTCATTTTTAGTTTATGATAAATGATAATTTGGGCATATGGCCTGTCTTAAATAATAATAGATGTTTGTATTTGAGAATATCAAAAGCATTTCATAAAACTAGAGCAACTCTTATAGGTATCTGATTACATCTTGTGTGCTTCCATTAAAATGTGTGCTGATGTCATCTATTGAAAGAGGGAATTTAAGGAATTCTCAGCGTTACAAGAACTAGAGTGTTCAGTAAGCATGAGGTTAGAGTAAGACCCACATTTGTTGTCTTCCATATTAAACTTGACCTCTCTGTTTGAACTTTTGTAAATAAGATTATTTTGTGGTATTTTGTTTCAACTAATATGTGGGTACTACATGCATGCCATGGCCGTGAAGGCCAGAAGAAGGTTCTGGATACCTGGGAACTGAAGTTACAGAAGGTTGATTATAAATAGCCATGTAGGTGCTGGGAATCAAACTGAAGTCTCTTTAGTAATAGCCACTGCTCTTAACTCCTGCACCATTTCTCTAGCCTCCAATTAAAATTTATTCTCTTTTTTAATTTTTGAGCTTATAATTTACTTACAACATTTTCTCTTCCTTTTCCTCTCTTCATACCCTCCCCAAATCCCTTCCCCACTTTCCTTCAAGCTCATGCTCTCTTATTTTTAAAAAAACTAAGTTATTGCACATAAACTGTTCAGACCACATAATGTTACCTATATGTATGGTGTTGGATAACCAATTGGTATGTCCTTCCCTAGGTAGGTCACTTCTGTTCCCAGCATTCTTTAATTGAGGGTAGTTCTTTGTTTAAAGTTGAAGCTGTGTGGATTTTTCTCCATTTACTTTGGCATGTTCATTGATGCCATGCTTGTTCAGCTCACATTTAGGGAGTCATGTGGATGAATATGGTGTAGCCTCTGATATTACTAAGAGACAGAGTCTCAAACCAACTCCCTGAGCCTCTGGCCTTATAATCTTTCTGCCTCCTTTCCTGCAATGCTCCTTGGGCCTTAGATGCAGGAATGTGTTGTTGATGTCTCCACTTGGACTGGGCTCCACAACTCTGCATTTGATTGGTTGTAGTATTGTTTGTAGTCGTCTCTATCTGTTACAAAGAGGAGCTTTCTTGAGGATGGGATAAGGTATATGGGAATAAGGACAAATGCTTTTAGATCATTGCTAGGGATTATGCTAGTTGAGCAAATTAGTGTTTGGGGAGTCTCTTCCAATACCCACAACTTCCTTAATTCTGGGTAGTTAGCTAGGTTTCCATGATGAGGCATAGTCTCCCTCTTGTTGTGCATGTCTTACCAATTAGAGAGTTGAACTGTACTTTGAAAATTTTTGCCATATGCATTAGTTTGATCATGTTCCAGTTCTCATACAGCTTTACCTTCTGTCTCAAAAAAACCCAACTGAGTAATAAAACAAAAATACTAAGATGACAAAAATGCAAAGATGTAATAGCCCGAACCTGAAAACAACCTAAATATCCTTCAACCAAAGAATGGATAAGGAAAATGTGGTACATTTACACAATGGAGTCTTACTCAGCTGTTAAAATCAGTGACATCAGGAAATTTGAAGGCAAATAAATGGAGCTAGAAAAAAAATCATCCTGAGTGAGGGAGCCCAGACCCAGAAAGACAAACATGGTAGGTACTCACTCATAAGTGAATATTAGCTTGGCCAGGCGGTGGTGCACATGCCTTTAATCACAGCACTTGGGAGGCAGAGGCAGGTGGATCTCTGTCAGTTTGCAGCCAGCCTGGTCTAAAAGAGCTAGTTCCAGAACAGCTAGGGCTGTTACATAGAGAAACCCTGTCTCCAAAATAAAAAAATAAATAAGTGAATAATAGCTGTAAAGTAAACTTTCCTCATACTGAATTGCCTTGCCCAGACAAAATACAAGGGGAGGTGCTTATATTTACTTCAACATGATATGCCATGCTTTGTTGGTACTCACGGGAGGCCTGCCCTTTTCTGAAGAGAAAAAGATAAGGAGTAGGTTTTGAGGAGAGGAGGGAGGGTAAATTGCTATTAGGATGTAAAATAAATAAATAAAAAGTGAGAAAACAGAATAAAACACAAAGACCACCAAAATACATGGAGTCAGTTTTGTGTTGGCCAACTACTGGGCATGAAGTTTGACCTGATGTACACTTCATTGCATAAAATTTATTTTCCCATTGCTAGTAAATTGCTCTTTTTAATGTAGGTTCCTGTTTACATCACATTTTTGTAGATTTAATAGCTATTTATTTTATGGAATGGTATGGTAAAATTATAAAAGTAGCTTAAGAATGTCAATAGGAATACTAAGTAAGATACAGATGCAGAAGAGTGTGAATAAAGCCATACAAATTAAAAATTATTTTAAAGACTTCCTTAAGGTAAAAAACCATATCAGATCATTTCAATTTATTCTTTCATAGCATGTAAATTGCTATACATAAAATGTTGTTTAAATGAAAATTTAAAGAATAAATTGCAGCAATGTCTTTCCCATGATTCCCTTTGGGTTTATCACTACAAACTACTATTGCCACTGTAGACAGTCAGATTTTTGTCTTATTTTTATTTTTATAAAATTTTTATCTCTTGATATTCAGACTAGAACAACCATATATTTTGAGATTATAATATAGTTACACTTCTCCCTTCTCTTCCTCCCTCTCAACCCCTATATAGTCCTTCCCACTTTCCTTCAGATCCATGTCATCTTTTTCATTAATTGTTATTGCATGCAAATATGAATATGCATATACATATATATTTTAAATACCTCCTGCTCAGTCCATATAATCTTACTTGCATGTATTATTTCATGGCTAACCATTTGGACGTGGATAACCAAATGATTTGCTCCTCCCTAGCAATCAGGATGTCTGAAACATCCACAAGTAATCTATTAACTATTTGACTAAAAAGATAAATGCCTATAGTACATGTAATTCTTTGTATACATATGCATATATAATTTTAATCAACTTTTCTAATCTGAACTGATTAGAGAGCCAGAGACCACCTACAAAATCTTAGTACCAAAATGGAAAGTCATCTTTTGAATTGTTGGTTAAGGTTGTTCATCCAAAAACATATAGCCTTTTGCTGTTGCCCTAGTTTGGTCCCCAGAGGTAGAAGGTAAGTCCCTGATGCTAAAGAAACCATGCACTTCAGACTCAGGTCCCAGAGACCTCTGAGCTGGAACTGGCCTGAATGCCTCTTTCCTGAGGACTAGCTTTCATATCATGCAAGCTTCCAAAGGAGGGAAGCAACCAACAGTCCTACCCAGCTATGATGCCTATGAACCACATCAATAACCATCGTGGCACAATGTCCCTAGTGGTGCACTAGTGACACACATACTTTGATGGTAACCAACAAGTCTCTCATTGGACTTGAAACTCCCTGAAGAAGAGGAGAAACATACCTGGAAACCTAGCTAACTAGTCAGTGCCATTGAAGTCATAGTTTTAAAGGAGAATCTATAACCTCTAATTTACTAACCAGCATCATCCCTAACAATCTATAAACATTTTTCCTTATAATTACAGATAAGTGTATTCCTGAACCCTCATCAAGTAATCTTCTCTTTGCAACGGAGACCACTTCCAAAAACCACAATCAATCAAAATGCAGAGTTGTGTAGTGATCCCAATTTCATTGGCTACATTTTCAAAACACTCCAAGCTCAAAGGCTTTTGGAACACTGTGATTGTAAGGGACAGCACATCACGAAGTTTGCTGAAAATGTCTCCTCCTAATGTCAGAAGCTACCCTTATAAAGTCTCACAATACAAATGCCCAAATGAACTGAACAAGGATGACAACAATGGACATGCTAACATGGCCTGAGAAAAGTTCACGAGACCTCCCCCACCCAAATGACTATTGATAGTTGAGGAAGGCTGTGAGCAGAGTACTTTTGTTTATATAGTGGTTTGAGATACATACAAATTTTGCCAAACAAGCCCAGAATAGTGCTCTTACTCCTGCTTCAGCTGTTCTTGACCCCCAAGTCTTGTACTCAGTGGAGCCCATAGAGAAGTAATTAACTCAAATTCAGGTCTTAGGACTCCCTCTTTCTGTTGTGGGCTCTAGGTCTGCAAGTGCAGATGAGTACACACCCACAACTACACCAGGGGCTGCTGGTTCAAGTTCACATTTACTGCTAATATGTATTTAAGATTCCCCTCTGACTCTTAAAAGCATGCTGGTTAAATATCTTTTATCATTGGATTATATACCAATCATTGATGGGCATACACTCTGTTAAGGAACAGTTGTATTTTCAAGTTGGAACAGTTGTGAGTACAACTGATGTGGACTTTCAGTGTAGGTTTTCATATAAGTTTTCAGCTATGTTTGGTAACTAACACCATGGTTGCTGTATCATAATAGTATACTTAAGTCAAAGCAGACATAGTCACTAAGGCCTGTAATCTCAGTAGTTTGGATACTGGAGCAGGATAATAGCAATAAATGTGAGTATTCATATTTGACTATGTAATGAGTTTCAGACCAACCTGAACTAAAGAATAAGACCATATTAATCATAAATAAACCTAGAGTAGGTTTACTTTGTAATAATTTGCCCAACTGCTTTCCAAAGTGACTGAATTATTTTGTATTCCCACCGTCAGTAAATAAGTTTTCCATATTGCTCTGTCTCTTTGCAGATGTCAGATATCATTGGCGTTATGTGTTGTAGCCATTAAAATGGATGTGTAGTGCCACCCTCTTGTTTTAATAGCAATTTCATAATCAGATGCTGATACAGGTTGAGTCTTTTCCGCCACCCCATTCATGAGTGTGAAGGCCTAACTTCCACTCTCTTGGTGATCTAATTTAGAGATAAGATTTTTTACAGAAATGTAATCAAGTAAACATGAGCTCTTAATAGTGGTTCTTATCCACTGTGACTGTATTCTTTACTAAGGGGAAAATTTGCACATAAAGACGTGGAGAGAAAATGCTATAGGATATGAAGACTGTGGTCTCTAACCACGCAGAAAATTCCAAGAAGGAATCAGCCAGTCAACACTTCAATTCCAACTTTTAATCTACAGAAGTATGATCTGAGCATTTCTGTTGCGGGAGCCATCAGTGTCTTCTAGTAAGCCCTAGGAAGCTAATAGCCAGGTGATGTCAAGGTTCTTCTATGCGTATTTCCATCAGACTTTCATTTTGATGAGGTATCTGTTTAGATCTTTTCTCTATTATAAATTTGGTTGTTTTCTAATTGTTAAATTTTCCAAGCTTTTTTATATGTTGGATAGTCATCCTCAATGAAACACAAACTTTATAGATATTCTCTCCCCATTTCTGATTAATCCTTTCATTCCTGCAGTATATTCTACAGAGCAGATTTGTCTTCATAGAGTCCAGCTGATCAGTTTTCCTTAATAAGATCTGCCTTATATCTAAAAGACATTGTCAATCTCACAATCACCTAAATTGTCTCCTTTTCTTTCTTGTATGGTTTTATAAGCAACAGTGAGGAACTTAGCTTTTGATTCATCATGAGTTACTGTTTTGTGAAAGGTTTATTATCTATATCTAGATTGACTTGTTAAAAGACTCATCCATTCACTGAAATATCTTTATTGTTTTGTGAAAAATACTTGACTGTGTTTACATTTGTCTATTTTTGGTCACTTTTTCTTTCCTTTTTTGGTGTTGTTATTGATTAATTTACCTCTTTTTAAGCAGTACCACACTGGCTTGGTTATTGTAACTTCAGAGACATCTTGAAGTGGAAGAGCATCAGTCTTTCAATCTCGTTCTTTCCCGCAGTTTTATGCTCACTTATTTATCACTTGCCTTTTAATTAAACTGATATCTCTAACATTACTTGATGGGATTTTCTTTGGGGTTACCCTAAATCTGCAGAATAGTTTAGTGAGAGTTGGCGCCTTACCATATATGTATTCTTATTCACGTAGGTGGATAACATGGTATTCATTCTCTTCCATCTCTTGATTTCATTCATCAGAGTTGTAACAGTCTTCATGTGGATCATGAATATATTCTATTAGTTGTTTACTTACTTGGTTGGTGGAATGAGCCTGGGAAAGCAGGGCCTCAAAATGAAGCAGACTAACATCTCATGCAATAGCCAACTTTATTCAGAGCATTAGACAGTTATACTCTGAGGGTTAAAAGAAGAGTCACCTAAGGGAAGTTTCCAACCACAAGGACAAGCTACATGTGGCAAAAATATGTTTTTCCGTAGAGGCATAAGAATAGACTATCCATTCACTCCACTACACCTAGGAAGAAGACAGACACTCTCCAAGAACAATTCTTTGCTTTGAAGAAACCAGAGGTCACAAGAATTGAATATCATGTTTTCTTGGGGTTTCCTCACAAGCACTCAGAATTCTCACATGACTCCATTTGTGGACACTGTTATGACAGTTAGTCTTATACTAGATTATTTTAATTATTTGGGGTCAGAATGACTAATTTTATACAGCAATAAGAAATAGTAAAATAATTTTTCAGCTTCTAAAAGTATGTAATGATAAGCTGTAGTCATTATTGTTTTGTACCTCTGAGGAGTGGTTGAGAGGATTTGTGTTGAATGTATGTGTCCTGACTTAGGAAAACAAGTGATTGTGAATGGGTGGGGTTTTTCTAACAGAAGCATCAATGGCATGTTCCCATATCCTTGAAATGTTTGACATTTACACAGGAATAAGGTCATGCATAATTTAGTTATGGAAAGTGCTGATGCCTTTATTTAAAAACCGGGTACCTGAGTTTTTGAAAATCCCCCTTCAAATATTAATTTAAATGTTAAATGCTCAAAAGATGAGGAAGATATTACGTTATTAAATTATGTGTTACATTCTCTAAAATTGTTTTAGATTTCTCAGATGTAAATATCAAGTGTTCATTTGAAAGAAGTCTAAACTATCCTTTCCTCATTTTAGGGCATGTTTTGTCTAGTCTCCTGGGTTGATGTCTTAAAGAATTTTACTTTTTCGGTTTCTTGTTTTGCTCACGGTGGTGAATCTGGTGCTCTGGGCGGTGGCCATGCTAGGCAAGTGCTGTACCCACTGCTGCATCTTCAGCCTTAACAGGACTGGCTGGAGGGAGGCATACAGCAGAGCACAAACCTGGCATGGTTTTATTTGTTTTCAGTACGAGCTTTTGTTTATGATTCAGCAGCCAGGATTTATTGGTTCTTTTACTCTGAACATTTAGAAAATCTGTATAATCTATATAACTTTATAGTCAGTTTATAGCATTATCTGCTCTGTTACTTAATGCTGTATAGATGTGGACTGTCCAGGGATGTGGCAGCAGAAGAGGTAACACGAAGTCCTTCACTGCTATTGCATCTGTGAGTAGAGAATGAGCTGATTACCATTTCTACCCCTGGACTGGCACATGGGGGAAGTGAGGTGAAATGGAAAAGGCTTACTTATTGGAGATATTTGTTGTTGCTTTTCTTCAGTCTCTGATGCCCTGCCTTGCACTTCACTAGTTCCCCTGCATTGCTTGAAGTCTTATAAACAATTGATAGCTCACTAATATGCATGTTTATAAAATATTTTTAAGAGCAGTATTTTTGGAGTGTATCATTTCGTTTTGGATTATTCTTTTTTATCCTTTCTGTTTGATTCTGCACTGCACATAACCTCAGGGTCATGCTGTTCCTTTTGAATAAAATCAAGTTACTTTGATAGGCAAGGCACTTTGAGAATAGTGACTCCAACTCATTCTAGCATGTAGAGCTTTAGGTCTCTTTTTCATCTTTTCAAATGGAGGCAGAAGAAAGAAATAGGTTTGAGATAATAAGCAAATCCACGAAGCAGAAGTGTAGCTACAACAGCCTTCCCTTGGCTCTTTAGAACTCAACTTGACTGCTTCCCCATGGTGTCACTGTACATCTCAGTCGGGTCACAGGAACAGTTTTCTCCTGCCTAATGACTGGTATATAGAGTCATTCTTCAGTGAGAGGAGCTGAGGGATGGTCACTTGTGTAAGTTATGGAAGGCTGTGTCTCTTTGGCAGGGAAGTCCTACCTTATGCCATCACAGCATTTGCTAGTCTTCCTGGTGGTTCCATTCTTGCTGGGTCCCCTGAAGTCCATTCCACCACTTAATCATGCTTAATCTTCAGCCTGCTTGCAGAGTTGTTGTGCCAGGTCACCAGATTTGAAATACTCTGTTGTTTTCTTGATCTTCTCTGAGCACCCTGTCAACAGTATGTTTCCCATCTGTTTCCATAACCTGGCTTGGTTTTGAGCTTATACACTATTTCCAAGCATTGACTGGATCTTATATGAATGGCTTGATATTTCTTCTGTTAGCATATACTTTTCAAGGCAGTTGACCCTTTTCTTGAATGCTTTACCCAATCTATTGTGTGGTACCTGAAACAGAAAAACAGTATTTTATTGTGGAGTGAATGAATGAATCATTTCTTTTAGACTCAAACTTAAGAAATTCCTTTGACTTATTCCATAGTTTTTGCTGGTCCAGGGATTAACACAGTATATAACTCATTATTTATCTGTTTTGCAGTACTTTTCTGATTTCCAAGTCCTTATACATGCTAAGCAATCCTCTGCCATTCAGCTGGATTCTAAACCCTGAAGTTTTATTTTGAAAGCACGTTTAGTATTCCAAAAACTTATGCTCCTATAATAACTTCATCAGTTGAATTATCCGGATCTCTAATTAATTTCATTTTCCAAGATGGTGTTAGAGTATGTTTCACAGACTGCTTGCTTAAATGTCCTTCTTAGAGGAATGTATGCTGTAATTTCATAATTTACTTGGGCCTGTCATATCCTTGGCCTCACAGGTATTCGATTCTGGATTCTGCCCCTCTCATCTGTGCCTTTACATAAAACTACCTTTCTCCTGCTGTATACCTATTTTTTATCATATCAGTACCTACCATCTAACCCTTATCATAAATATATAGAAAGGTTTCTCTATGTTGGAATGGTTGGGAAACACTGTGTTTTATCATCTCCATTAACAAACTCTTTGCTCAGTGAGTAGCCCTAATAAATGGTGAGAGTTATCTCTCAGTTTCCTGATTTTAGAGCACATCTCACTTTAAGAAGCACCACACATACTTTCAAAATATTATGGGACACTTCGGGTGTATTTTCAGGATGCAACATACCTGCTTGTGGCAGTTCAAGGACTCTTTCTTTACAGACGTGTATACTTTTGAATTTGTGTTATCTTTTATCTTCAGAAAACTGCATTTCTAAAGATTTGGGAAAATAATTTTTGAAACCAGAGCATTAATAGCATTATCTTTGCAAAAATGTAATCTCTTGCTGCATTTTTACAAATTTAATAACTTTTTATACTCATGTATGATGGAAAGGAAAGAGTGATGAAGTGAAATAAATCGTTTTCTACAAACAACTGGAGCCAAATTTCCCATACCTGACATTGTTGGAAGCGAGCGTAGTATAAGAGGCAGACCGATGTAATATATCCCCGGGGGACACAGACTAATGGAGGCCGTGGCCTCAACTTACCTTTGACGGTTTTGTAATTTCAAAGAATCGTTAAAGTGTACGCCTTTGTGATTTTCCACTTTAGAAAATATGGCTCCATGAAAGTAACATGATGTAGCAGTAGATGAGCGAGGACATGATGAAGAACCTCTGCTAACTTGAGCTGGCTCTTTGAAAGTTGCTAGTCATTGCCGGTTGTCATATGGTAAAGCCTAGTGTGCATCAAAGGTGAATTGTATGTAAGAGTACTACTGCAATAAATTCAAAGTGCAGTAATTGTTTGGGGTATTAATGAACCAAAGTCATCTCACTCTTAACTAATAGTGTTTATGTGATATGAGAATAATGTCTGTCTCTAGATTGGAACCTGGCCTAACTTTGGAGGACAGTTATCCTGTGTATGATCGTTTTAAAATTCTGTAATTTGACGTAGAATTTGCCAGTAGATGTTGATAAGTAGTCATTTCATTAAAAATTAAAATAATTTAGAATTTTGGAATTACTTTTTTTGTATTTCTCTTCTGATATATTTTGTAGCTTGCTTCAAGTTTAGTATCTCAGGCTTCTTTGATCTCCTGCCCTCCTTGATTGTCATCTTAAAACAACAAAACCAGCAAACTAGCTGAACAATAAAGGATGATACTGTGTACATTTACCTATTTTAGATGGATTTCTGTTGAAATAATGTCCTAAATAAATATATACCTGGGTTTATTTTTCACCATGTTTTATATATGGCTTATAATTGTGTCGTGAACTGAACAGCTGTATTCTGTTCTTTGCAGTCATTCGCAACATCCAGCCTTTAAATGAATGGCAGTCGTCTGTGTAGGTCTCTTGTGACTGAGTGATGTAGTCTGTTTTGCTGTGGCAGTTTCCACACAGTCGCTTTTGCTCTTGAGTATGTTCATTTTCTATAGTACTTTTCACCCCTGTATGTATGTACAGGAATCACTTCACCCACTACCGAATTGCAGCCACTGCTGAGGTGGAACGCAGCAAGTGTTTAACAGCGCCCTTTCCCCTAGGTGCTGACAGCTGCAGAAGACATTGTGCATGGGCCTGTACAGAAGGTATTTCTCCACTGTGCCATCTGCAGAGTGACACTACTAGGAGTGCTACATAGACTGTAAGTGTCTTGTGTGCCCGCCAGAGACTGGGAGACTCACTACTTCTCTCCCTGGCTCTAAATGTGATTTGTGATAGGTACCAAGTTGAATACCACATAGATGATGAACCATTTTTGGAAATGAAATTATGAAAACCAAAAGAAATTTACAAACTTTTTGGTATATTCTTCACAAACCAAAATCAAGGAATCAAGTTATGTTCAAGTTTTTAAGTATCCAAAGCGTCCCCAAGGCAATAGAGCCATGTTGTTAAGGTTGGCCATCAGTATCTTCTTTCAGCAGAGCATCTTCATCAGCCTTCCTCACTGGTGCTGATGCTGCCTCTGTGACAGTCTTGAAACAACCACAGGGTTATCTGGGCTCTTTAATGTAGAAATACCAAGTTTGAACTTAAAAAAAATGCTTTGAATCCAGGCATGGGAGAAAGTAAGCAGTTAAATATTAAAACACAATATATTTCGGTCTCTGTCTCCCATTTATTTAATGATTTTTGTTAATATAACCAATTTTAAAATAGTACTTTATTTAGTATTTGTTGTTTGGAAAATGTATTCATTTTATTATTAAAAAATCCATTAAAAAGTTTTATTTGACAAGAGTCTTCAAAAAAAATCATCAAAAACTCAGCCCAGCAGTGGTAGTACAGGCCTTTATTCCCAGAACTCAGAAGCAGAGGCAGGCAGATCTCTTTGAGTTCGAGGCCATCCCGATCAACATAATGAGTTCCAGGATATCCATATACTATAGCTATATAGTGAAACTCTGTCTTAAAAAAGCAAGTTTCGTTTTTATTGTTATATTATGTGTTTGGATGTTTTCATTTTACTATTTTAGGGTTTTTGTTTATTTTGTTTTTAATTCAGTGGTGTGATTTGCTATCTATTTATTTTCATTTATTTCTGAAGAGCCTTTTGACATTTCTTTGTAAAAATAATTGAGGGCCCCTCATCTTTCTAGAGTCTTAGTCACAAATAATGTATTGTCACTCGGTTTAAATAAGTATCCTTTATGAACTATAAATTGAAGATACTTCTGCACACATCTATATCGATAGATTCTTCCTCAAACATGATTAAGGTTAATTTCAAAAGAACTTCTTTATTTACTTGTGTAAAGAAGTATATATAGATTAGAATGAGGGATTTTTCTAGTGACCCCTTGAATCTTTTTGTTGAACACAGTTTGAAGTCCATGTATTCAAACTGGTGCTTTGTATTATGTTTTGGTGGGAATTTCTTCTAGTTAGAATATTTGTCATAGCTAACGGCTGAATGTCGTGGGTGTAGTGTCAAAGATGGACAATAGTGTTCCCCCCAAGAGTCTCTACTCTTTCTGATTTTGTAGTAGAAAAACAGTACTTGGAAACACAGTTTTTAAATATGTTTAATAGAATTCTCAATAACTTTTTTTAATCAAATGAGTTAGAAAAACAGACTATTTAAATTCAGAGTGAAGTTTTATTTAAATATTACCAAAATACAGTTTAATTTTCAAATCATTTGTGTAGACTTAAGACTTAATAAAAGGCCAACTAAACTTAGTATTTTGAAGTATCATGTAGATTGAAGATGCAAAATAGTTTATCTCTTAGCAAGAAGGAAGTATCAGTTTTGGAAATATTAAAATCACTATCACTCCTGCTTGTTCTAAAAACAGGTAAATCAAAACTGTTGCTTAGTGTTTCTTTTCATTAGCACTGGAAGGCTAATGTTTCATATATTATTTTGGTTTTGTTTTGTATTTTAAAGGTCATCATCTGCACTTGTTACATGTGACTGTGTTCCAAACTATGCAGGATATTAAGTTTTATACTTAGTATGTGGTAATGTAAGTTATTAAAATGTGGTTCTAATTTGTGCAATTCCAGCAGGGGCTTTTAGGTGGAACTGCATTGAGTTCAGGCCTGTGTCCCTTGAACTTGATGCAGATCCCCTACTGTGAAATCACAGCAAATTGTGGCTTGCACATAAGCTGGAAGCATTTGGTCAGTTAGTTAGATGTTATCGTCCCACCACAGAATAAATACCAACCGTGTCTATGTGATTGTTCTACAGGAGGACGGGCTCCTCCAGCTAGCTCTGGCTAGAACTACAGTACTACGGTTGTGATTGTTACTATGAAATTAACATTCACTTCATCGTTTGGTACAGAAATAAATATTAGGATGAGAATAATTAAACATTAATAAATATTCATATTTATATACTGCATAATTTTCTATTTGTAATAAGAAAAAATAAAGCAGATGTATAAATAATATAAAATTTTAACTGCTTAAATGATAGGCACTTAGACACCTGTCAGTAATGTTCTGACAACATCTAGCTATGTTTTAAATAACTTTAACCCATAATTTTGAATTTTCAAACGTTATCCACAGTTTTACAGAATATATTTTGAGTTAGGAATATATTTTACATTTATCCCAAACATGTATAGAATATATATATATGATATGTTTTAAAACCAGACATTTTTTAAAAAGCAAGTTATTGTATCTAATCAGGAGGTGAAGACTTTGGGTATTTTATTTACAAAGTCACAGAGAGATGACTTTGATCTGTATTACTGAGTAGACAGTTATTTTTATAGTTCATGCTAAAACGTCCAGTATTTTAATTACTTCACCTCAGAAGGCTTTAGCATATTATAGCCAACTTTTGTCATTCAAAAGATAATTTTTTTTCAATAGAATAGTGTATGCAGTTCTAACTTAGATAGTTAGAAATAAATGTTAAGGAGCTTTTGGTTGTTAATTGATTGAGTCCAGAGAGTATTCAGTGAATCAAAGGAAATAAAATCATATTTGAATATCCTAGTCTTTGAGGTTCTTATTTTATGTATCAACTGATTTCTGCTTATTTTTGTGAATGTGGCATTATTTTCTGTCTATGTAGTATTAGTTTGAATTTTTTGATACGCTTTCATAAAAAACCACTGATGCCACAAATCTGGTTATAATACTGAATTAGTAAACATTTATTACTTTGTTGATTTCAGGATAAAAATTGCCATGTGTCTTGTTGATGTGTAGTTGTATGTATTTATGTGTGTATCAGCTTTCTAATGTATTTTGGTAGTGCAATCTGGAATCCCAACTGTCATATGTAGTGACTTAATCAAGTGTAAATTGCTTAACAAGTTTAAGGTTTTTGTTTTGTTTTGTTTTGACTGCTAATTGAGTATCATTACACCTACCTCACAGGGTTGTTGTGGGGAAAATAATAAACATACTTGAAAGAGTGCTTAGCATCTGCTACATGTGTGGTGTCTGAAAACTGTGTGTTGCTCAAACCTGTTGTCTCCCTGCCCACTGTGTGGGAGATGAAATCCAAGTGCCTGTCACAGTGTGTGATCTGATCCTCCTTAGGTCTTCAACTTCGTTCTTCGCTTTCAGACTGTGCGTGTGTGTGTGTGTGTGTGTGTGTG